>RPOG01002200.1:0-103181 GCA_008086565.1 Thalassoma bifasciatum | reverse complement strand
AGGTTATGAATGTACTTTGACTGTTCTCAATGCTAGAAATCTGGGTTTAAACTGATTTTAAACAGTCTCAAGTAGGTTATTAATGTTCTTTGACTGGTCGCAATGCTAGAAATCTGGGTTTAAACTGACTTTAAACAGTCTAAAGTAGGTTATGAATGTACTATGACTTGTCACAATGCTAGAAATCTGGGTTTAAACTAATTTTAAACAGTCTAAAGTAGGTTATGAATGTACTTTGACTGGTCTCAATTCTAGAAATCTGGGTTTAAACTGACTTGAAACAGTCCAAAGTAGGATATGAATGTACTTTGACTCCAGAGTTACGATCTTTAGACCCAATTTTGACAAAAATTTGTCAGATTTTTTCTTCTACTTACATGATACTGAACAGAATTACGATCTTTAGACTCTTCAAACATTTTTTCAACAGTCTAAAGTAGGTGATGAATGTACTTTGACTGGTCTCACAGCTAAACATAGGGGTTAAAGCTGACTGTAAAAGTCTTAAGTAGGCTATGAATGCACTTTGACTGGTCTTAATGCTAGAAATCTGAGTTTAAACCTATTTAAAACAGTCTAAATTAGGTTATAAATGTACTTTGACTGGTCTCAATTCTAGAAATCTGGGTTTAAACTGACTTGAAACAGTCCAAAGTAGAAAATGAATGCACTTTAGACTGGTCTCAATGCTAGAAATCTGGGTTTAAACTGACTTTAAAAAGTCATCAAAAAGGTAATGAATGTANGATGAATGTACTTTGACTGGTCTTAATGCTAGAAATCTGAGTTTAAGCCTATTCCAAACAGTCTAAAGTAGGTTATGAATGCACTTTGACTGGTCTTAATGCTAGAAATCTGAGTTTAAACCTATTTAAAACAGTCTAAATTAGGTTATAAATGTACTTTGACTGGTCTCAATTCTAGAAATCTGGGTTTAAACTGACTTGAAACAGTCCAAAGTAGAAAATGAATGCACTTTAGACTGGTCTCAATGCTAGAAATCTGGGTTTAAACTGACTTTAAAAAGTCATCAAAAAGGTAATGAATGTATGTTGACTGGTCTTATTGCTAGAAATCTGCCAAATTTGGATAAAAGTTGTCAGATTTCATCCAATACTTACATGAAACTGACCAGAATTACGATCTTTAGACTCAAATTCGGATAAGGTTTGTCAGATTTCATCCAATACTTACATGAAACTGACCAGAGTTACGACCTTTAGACTCGATTTTGACTAAAGTTTGTCAGAAAAATTCCAATACTTACATGAAACTGACAAGAGTTACGATCTTTAGACCCAAATTTGACTAAAATTTGTCAGAGTTCATCCAATAATTACAAGAAACTGACCAGCGTTACGATCTTTAGACCCAAATTTGACTGAAATTTGTCAGATTTCATCCAATACTTACATGATACTGAACAGTGTTACGATCTTTAGACCCAAATTTGAGACTCTAAACAGTCTAAAGTAGGTTATGAATGTACTATGACTTGTCTTAATGCTAGAAATCTGGGTTTAAACTGGCTCTAAACAGTCTAAAGTAGGTTATGACTGTTCTTTGACTGGTCTCAATGCTTATTATCTGAGTTTAAACTTATTTTAAACAGTCTAAAGTAGGTGATGAATGTACTTTGACTGGTCTTAATGCTAGAAATCTGAGTTTAAGCCTATTCCAAACAGTCTAAAGTAGGTTATGAATGCACTTTGACTGGTCTTAATGCTAGAAATCTGAGTTTAAACCTATATTAAACAGTGAGTTCATCCAATAATTACAAGAAACTCTGGTCTCAATTCTAGAAATCTGGGTTTAAACTGACTTGAATCAGTCCAAAGTAGAAAATGAATGTACTTTAGACTGGTCTCAATGCTAGAAATCTGGGTTTAAACTGATTTTAAAAAGTCATAAAAAAGGTAATGAATGTACGTTGACTGGTCTTATTGCTAGAAATCTGGCTTTAAACTGACATTCAACAGTCTCAAGTAGGTGATGAATGTACTTTGACTGGTCTCAATGCTAGAAATCTGGGATTAAACTTATTTTAAACAGTCTAAAGTAGGTGATGAATGTACTTTGACTGGTCTTAATGCTAGAAATCTGAGTTTAAGCCTTATCCAAACAGTCTAAAGTAGGTTATGAATGTACTT
The DNA here is from genome assembly GCA_008086565.1 of Thalassoma bifasciatum. Taxonomy (NCBI): domain Eukaryota; kingdom Metazoa; phylum Chordata; class Actinopteri; order Labriformes; family Labridae; genus Thalassoma; species Thalassoma bifasciatum. The sequence goes on along the minus strand of RPOG01002200.1, from coordinate 101,031 downwards.
TGACTGGTCTCAATGCTGGAAATCTGAGCTAACACCGATTTCAAACAGTCTAAAATAGGTAATGAATGCACTTTGACTGGTCTTAATGCTAGAAATCTGAGTTTAAACCTATATCAAACAGTCTAAAATAGGTGATGAATGTACTTTGACTAGTCTCAATTCTAGAAATCTGGGTTTAAACTGACTTGAAACAGTCCAAAGTAGGATATGAATGTACTTTAGACTGGTCTTAATGCTAGAAATCTGGGTTTAAACTGATTTTAAAAAGTCATCAAAAAAGGTAATGAATGTACGTTGACTGGTCTTATTGCTAGAAATCTCCCAAATTTGGATAAAAGTTGTCAGATTTCATCCAATACTTACATGAAACTGACCAGAATTACGATCTTTAGACTCAAATTCGGATAAGGTTTGTCAGATTTCATCCAATACTTACATGAAACTGACCAGAGTTACGACCTTTAGACTCGATTAACTGATTTCAAACAGTCTAAAATAGGTTATGAATGTACTTTGACTGGTCTCAATGCTAGAAATCTGGGTTTAAACTGATTTTAAACAGTCTCAAGTAGGTTATTAATGTTCTTTGACTAGTTGCAATGCTAGAAATCTGGGTTTAAACTGACTTTAAACAGTCTAAAGTAGGTTATGAATGTTCTATGACTTGTCGCAATGCTAGAAATCTGGGTTTAAACTGACTCTAAACAGTCTAAAGTAGGTTATGAATGTACTATGACTTGTCGCAATGCTAGAAATCTGGGTTTAAACTGACTTTAAACAGTCTAAAGTAGGTTATGAATGTACTATGACTTGTCTTAATGCTAGAAATCTGGGTTTAAACTGGCTCTAAACAGTCTAAAGTAGGTTATGACTGTTCTTTGACTGGTCTCAATGCTAATTATCTGAGTTTAAACTTATTTTAAACAGTCTCAAGTAGGTGATGAATGTACTTTGACTGGTCTTAATGCTAGAAATCTGAGTTTAAGCCTATTCCAAACAGTCTAAAGTAGGTTATGAATGCACTTTGACTGGTCTTAATGCTAGAAATCTGAGTTTAAACCTATATTAAACAGTCTAAAGTAGGTTATTAATGTTCTTTGACTGGTCTCAATTCTAGAAATCTGGGTTTAAACTGACTTGAATCAGTCCAAAGTAGAAAATGAATGTACTTTAGACTGGTCTCAATGCTAGAAATCTGGGTTTAAACTGATTTTAAAAAGTCATAAAAAAGGTAATGAATGTACGTTGACTGGTCTTATTGCTAGAAATCTGGGTTTAAACTGACATTCAACAGTCTAAAGTAGGTGATGAATGTACTTTGACTGGTCTCAATGCTAGAAATCTGAGTTTAAACTTATTTTAAACAGTCTAAAGTAGGTGATGAATGTACTTTGACTGGTCTTAATGCTAGAAATCTGAGTTTAAGCCTATTCCAAACAGTCTAAAGTAGGTTATGAATGCACTTTGACTGGTCTTAATGCTAGAAATCTGAGTTTAAACCTATATTAAACAGTCTAAAGTAGGTTATTAATGTTCTTTGACTGGTCTCAATTCTAGAAATCTGGGTTTAAACTGACTTGAATCAGTCCAAAGTAGAAAATGAATGTACTTTACTGACCAGAGTTACGATCTTTAGACCCAAATTTGACTAAAATTTTTCAGTATTTTTTCCATTACTTACATGCAACTGACCAGAATAACGATCTTTAGACCCAATAAACTGACATTCAACAGTCTAAAGTAGGTGATGAATGTACTTTGACTGGTCTCAATGCTAGAAATCTGAGTTTAAACTTATTTTAAACAGTCTAAAGTAGGTGATGAATGTACTTTGACTGGTCTTAATGCTAGAAATCTGAGTTTAAGCCTATTCCAAACAGTCTAAAGTAGGTTATGAATGTACTTTGACTGTTCTCAATGCTGGAAATCTGAGCTAACACCGATTTCAAACAGTCTAAAATAGGTAATGAATGCACTTTGACTGGTCTTAATGCTAGAAATCTGAGTTTAAACCTATATTAAACAGTCTAAAGTAGGTTATGAATGTACTTTGACTGGTCTCAATTCTAGAAATCTGGGTTTAAACTGACTTGAAACAGTCCAAAGTAGGATATGAATGTACTTTAGACTGGTCTTAATGCTAGAAATCTGGGTTTAAACTGATTTTAAAAAGTCATCAAAAAGGTAATGAATGTACGTTCTGACCAGAATAACGATCTTTAGACCCAAATTTGGATATTTCAACAGTCTAAAGTAGGTTATGAATGTACTTTGACTGGTCTTAATGCTAGAAATCTGAGTTTAAGCCTATTCCAAACAGTCTAAAGTAGGTTATGAATGTACTTTGACTGGTCTCAATGCTGGAAATCTGAGCTAAAACTGATTTCAAACAGTCTAAAATAGGTGATGAGTGTACTTTGACTGGTCTCAATTCTAGAAATCTGGGTTTAAACTGACTTGAAACAGTCCAAAGTATGATATGAATGTACTTTAGACTGGTCTCAATGCTAGAAATCTGGGTTTAAACTGATTTTAAAAAGTCATAAAAAAGGTTATGAATGTACGTTGACTGGTCTTATTGCTAGAAATCTGGGTTTAAACCTATTTTCAACAGTCTAAAGTAGGTGATGAATGTACTTTGACTGGTCTCAATGCTAGAAATCTGAGTTTAAACCTACTTTATTCAGATTTAAGTAGGTTATGAATGTACTTTGACTGGTCTTAATGCTAGAAATCTGAGTTTAAGCCTATTCCAAACAGTCTAAAGTAGGTTATGAATGTACTTTGACTGGTCTCAATGCTGGAAATCTGAGCTAAAACTGATTTCAAACAGTCTAAAATAGGTTATGAATGTACTTTGACTGGTCTCAATGCTAGAAATCTCGGTTTAAACTGATTTTAAACAGTCTCAAGTAGGTTATTAATGTTCTTTGACTGGTCGCAATGCTAGAAATCTGGGTTTAAACTGATTTCGAACAGACTAAAGTAGGTTATGAATGTACTATGACTTGTCTTAATGCTAGAAATCTGGGTTTAAACTGACTCTAAACAGTCTAAAGTAGGTTATGACTGTACTTTGACTGGTCTCGATGCGAAAAATCTGAGTTTAAACCAATTTTAAACAGTCTAAAGTAGGTTATGAATGTACTTTGACTGGTCTCAATGCTAGAATTCTGGGTTTAAACTGACTCTAAACAGTCTAAAGTAGGTAATGAATGTACATTGTCTGGTCTCAATGCTAGAAATCTTGGTTAACACTGATTTTAAACAGTCAAAGTAGGTGATTAATGTACTTTGACCAGTCAAAATGCCAGAAATCTGGGTTTAAACTGACTTTAAACAATCTAAAGTAGGTTATGACTGTACTTTGACCGGTCAAAATGCTAGAAATCTGGGTATAAACTGATTTTAAACAGTCAAAAGTAGGTTATGAATGTGCTTTAACTGGTCAGTATGCTAAAAATCTGAGTTTAAACCTACTTTATTCAGTCTAAAGTAGGTTATGAATGTACTTTGACTGGTCTCAATGCTAGAAATCTGGTTTTAAACTGATTTTAAACAGTCTAAAGTAGGTTATGAATGTACTTTGACTGGTCTCAATTCTAGAAATCTGGGTTTAAACTGACTTGAAACAGTCCAGAGTAGGATATGAATGTACGTTGACTGGTCTCAATGCTAGAAATCTGGGTTTAAACTGTTTTTAAACAGTCTAAAAAAGAAGATGAATGTACTATGACTTGTCTTAATGCTGGAAATCTGAGCTAAAACCGATTTCAAACAGTCTAAAGTAGGTGAACTTACATGAAACTGACCAGAGTTACGATCTTTAGACCCAAATTTGACTAAAGTTTGTCTGATAAGTAGGTGATGAATGTACTTTGACTGGTCGCAATGCTAGAAATCTGGGTTTAAACTGACTTGAAACAGTCTGAAGTAGGTTATGAATGTGCTTTGACTGGTCTCAATGCTAGAAATCTGGGTTTAAACTGACTCTTAACAGTCTAAAGTAGGTTATGACTGTACTTAGACTGGTCTCAATGCTAGAAATCTGAGTTTAAACCAATTTTAAACAGTCTAAAGTAGGTAATGAATGTACTTTGACTGGTCTCAATGCTAGAAATAGGTGTTTCTACTGACATTAAACAGTCTACAGTAGGATATGAATGTACTTTGACTGGTTTTAATGCTAGAAATCTGGGTTTAAACTGACATTAAACAGTCTAAAATAGGTGATGAATGTACTTTGACTGGTCTCAATGCTAGAAATCTGAGTTTCAACCTATTTTAAACAGTCTAAAATAGGTATCGAATGTACTATGACTTGTCTCAATGCTAGAAATCTGAGTTTAAACCTTTTTTCAACATTCCAAAGTAGGTGATGAATGTACTTTGACTGGTCTCAATGCTAGAAATCTGGGTTTAAGCTGACATTAAACAGTCTAAAATAGGTGATGAATGTACTTTGACTGGTCTCAATGCTAGAAATCTGGGTTTAAACTGACTTTCAACAGTCTAAAGTAGGAAATGAATGTACATTGACTGGTTGCAATGCTAGAAATCTGAGTGAAAACCTATTTTCAACAGTCTAAAGAAGGTGATGATTGTACTTTTACTGGTCTCAATGCTAGAAATCTGAGTATAAACCTATTTTCAACAGTCTAAAGTAGGTTATGAATGTACTTTGACTGGTCTCAATGCTAGAAATCTGGGTTTAAACTGACTTTCAACAGTCTAAAGTAGGAAATGAATGTACATTGACTGGTTGCAATGCTAGAAATCTGAGTGAAAACCTATTTTCAACAGTCTAAAGAAGGTGATGATTGTACTTTTACTGGTCTCAATGCTAGAAATCTGAGTATAAACCTATTTTCAACAGTCTAAAGTAGGTTATGAATGTACTATGACTTGTCTCAATGCTAGAAATTTGGGTTTAAACTGACTTTAAACAGTCTAAAGAAGGTTATGAATGTACTTTGACTGGTCTCAATGCTAGAAATCTGGGTTTAAGCTGACATTAAACAGTCTAAAATAGGTGATGAATGTACTTTGACTGGTCTCAATGCTAGAAATCTGAGTTTAAACCTATTTTAAACAGTCTAAAATAGGTAATGAATGTACTATGACTTGTCTCAATGCTAGAAATCTGGGTTTAAACTGACTTTAAACAGTCTAAAGTAGGTGATGAATGTACTTTGACTGGTCTTATTGCTAGAAATCTGAGTTTAAACCTATTAAAATCAGTCTACAGTAGGTAATGACTGTACTTTGACAGGTCTCAATGCTAGAAATCTGGGATTAAACTGACTTTAAACAGTCTAAATTAGGTTATGAATGTACTTTGACTGGTCTCAATGTTAGAAATCTGGGTTTAAACTGACTTTAAACAGTCAAAGTAGGTGATGAATGTACTTTGACTGGTCTTATTGCTAGAAATCTGAGTTTAAACCTATTTAAATCAGTCTACAGTAGGTAATGAATGTACTTTGACAGGTCTCAATGCTAGAAATCTGGGATTAAACTGACTTTAAACAGTCTAAATTAGGTTATGAATGTACTTTGACTGGTCTCAATGTTAGAAATCTGGGTTTAAACTGACATTAAACAGTCTAAAGTAGGTTTTGAATGTACTTTGACTGGTCTCAATGCTAGAAATCCGAGTTTAAAACCTATTTAAAACAGTCTAAAGTAGGTTATGAATGTACTTTGACTGGTCTCAATGCTAGAAATAGGGGTTTCAACCTATTTTAAACAGTCTAAAGTAGGTTATGAATGTACTTTGACTGGTCTCAATGCTAGAAATCTAAGTTTCAACCAATTTTATACAGTCTAAAGTAGGTTATGACTGTACTTTGACCGGTCAAAATGCTAGAAATCTGGGTTTAAACTTATTTTAAACAGTCAAAAGTAGGTTATGAATGTGCTTTGACAGGTCTCAATGCTAGAAATCTGAGTTTTATTGTATTTTAATCAGTCAAAAGAAGGTCATGAATGTACTTTGACTGGTCTCAATGCAAGGAATCTGGGTTTAAACTTATTTTAATAAAATAATAAAATACTTCAACATTAACAAGTATCAACTTGCTAATGTTTTGTAAAGTGTCTTTTGATAAAGTTTGTTATGATCTGGCGCTTCATAAATAAAGATTGATTGATTGATTGATTTTTTTAAGTTGACCTGCAATGTCCTGCAATGCAACTTATGGGCTATGTTACGACCACAGTCTCTAAAAGATGCGCAAAATAACAGGTATGTCTTTGGCCCTGTCTACTCCAGGAGCCAGCGGCATCTTTATGTAAGGATATATGAGAATTGCTTTCGGTAGAGTAAATTGCTTACTTTACACTTGGGTCTTTTGGACCTCCCTTTCCCAGGGCACAGTCCCAGGCTAGACCCCTTTCCACTGAGCTCTCCGCCCAGGCTCCCCCTAGATTGACAACTCAGCCTTCTGCTTGCTAGCGTTTTCTTTTCAAAAATACTGATCACAGAAGCACTACTCGCCTACTCACTCATTCAGTTTCAGCTTATCGTGGCCTGACTGTACATCGAGCCGAGTGTGACGGCCATCAAGATGGTCTCACTGCCTTTTGCGACCCGACGGGCCGGTGACCCAGTCAATAGCAATCCCCAGTCCATGAAGCAAGACCCCGTAGTGGTCACCAGCCACCCTGTTGGGAACCGACAGTCTGATCCCTACCCCACTTTGCTATGGGCCATAAAGGAACTTTGACCGTTTTCACCAGCCTTGCCTGTTCACAGAGGTCGCCTCTTGCACCCCTCTGCTAGGTGTGGGCTGTCACCTACACACCTACATGCGACCAGTGCGCCGACTAGACGGTGCCACGGCAGTATGTTCATTCATACTTCATAAGATACTGGGGCCTTCAGTCCTCCCCCCAGCACTGTAGAAAGTCTTCACCATACCCTCAGAACTTTGCAATTCCGCCGCCGCCTGTTTTTGGCTAGGTTTAGGGTGCCTAATCCCCTTCCCTTACCAAAAAAATCCACAACAGTTTCAGCTTACTTTACTGCAAATTATTTGAGGGAATCAGTTGTCTTGAATCCTTGAAGTAACATCGGCTCAGCTCGCTTGGAACCAGAGCAGAGCAGGTACAAAAAACAGGCGCACATGGAAACGCAACACAAACCAAGTAGATGCGAGTTGAGTAGGGTGGGGCTGGTGCTAAGTCAGGCACTTATGGCAAGCCATTTTAACTTTGAATAACTAAGTTTGACTGTCCAAAAATAACTTCGTAACTATATCGCAATAACACTGTATTTCTAACTAGTTGTTATTACATTTTGGATAGTCAGAATTTTAATGCAAAATATCTGTAATTCAGTGTTGCCTGGTCAAAAATAACATTTTCAGATAGCTGCAAATACATTCTGCCCATCCACAATTGTCATTTCAGATATCTACAACGTCATTTTAAATATTTGGAATACGCCATGTTTGACAGTGATGTGTATAGGGTAGTCATTTTGGGGATAAGTGAAGTCAATGAATAACTTGATTTTACTCATGTTTCTGTCTGAAAACGCTTCACAGACCCATCATGCTTTAGCTGCAGCACAGCGCACAGCAGCTGTAGATTCTGATGAAAGACCATGTAGCCTCAGTCAAATAAAGTGCATTAAAAACCTATATACATGCAGAATGAATTCAGATATCATAAGACATAAAAGCAACATGAAAGATCGGTTCTTATTGAGTCCTCCCCCCTGATATTCAACTGATTCAGCTTATGTGTCTTGGGTTTGCAAAGCAATGATAACTCCAGTTGTGCATGGAGAGAACGTCAAATCCCGTTATAGGCGCCATGTTTTTAAACCTCTTATTTTATGGTGCTGTCTAAACATTTTGCTGCAGCTTTTTTATTTTTTGTCACCTTGTATCCCATGAGTGACACTGAATGTCCTTAAACACAGTATTTATTGCACGTTTACTGATGACAGGAGAGTCTCCTTCAGTCTCCAAAGTGCTGTTAAAACCTTTGTTTAAAAGTCCAAGGCTGTCTGATTTTAAACAGAAAATGATCAAGAAAAGAAGATAACCACCCAAATTAAAAAGATACTTTTCAGATTGGATTCATATTATCAGAGGAGAGTTATAGTCACTTTGCACAGAGATTAAAAAACACGCCTCCTCCACATTATTATGAACTATCAGAGGTCCCTGGTGAAACTGATCCTGTGTAAACAGGAGGGTAGATCCATTTTATTGTAGCTTTACTTTAAGTAAAATCAATTGCCATCATCCCCAGAAAAAAATCTTTTTTGCGAATAATCCCCCCCCCCCCCCCCCCCCCCCCCCCCCCCCCCCCCACACACACACACACACACACACTTTTACTGATAAAAAAACTGCATCTGGATGCTGTACTCATTGTACATTCCTGTCCACTTCACACGAGGTGTCACACTCCCACCTGCTGGTTGTGATTTGCAAATGACTCTGAGTGTCAACTCCAACAGTTCAGGGTAAACAGAAAGAGAGGTGAAGCTTTGTTTGGCAGATTGGTCAGGTTGGGGTTGTTTTTATCGGTCTCAGGATTTGTTCTTTTATTCCTCATTAGGGTGAAGGGGAGCAGTCAGAACTGATGGCCCTAATGATTTGTTCACTTTGCCTTGATTCATTTTCATATTTTAATTTTTAACATTATAAACAGGCCCATAAAGGACCAAAAAGGACCAACAAAACAAGAGAAACAGAGAACAAACAAACTACAACAGCCTAGATTTACATAAAATGCAACCCGTCATTTGTTCATATTGCCATCAAAAGAAAAGAAATATGTAATTGTAAGAAGGCTTTGATTTTGGAAAGCATTTCACAACCCCCCTCTCAGTGTTTTGTGTTCCCCCAGGGGGGGTCAGGCCTGGACCCCACTTTGAGATCCCCTTCTCCAGGGTCCAGAATTTATCTTGTTATATCTGTCCCAATCCAAACTGTTTGCTTCAGTGTTTGACTTGAAAAAACTCTCTGACAGTTTGTTACCTTTAGTCTGAGAGTGCACCGTGACCCAAAGGGTTTGTTACTCTTAAGCCCAGTGTAAAATTGTCTTCGGATGAAGTAATAAAAAAAAAAGATTCATACCAACTCTCCGACAAAAGTGTATGAAACGAGAAAAATGAATCACCATCTGGAATGTCCTTGGATACAGATAAATGCAATATAAAAATGTGTTTCCTATAAAAGAGGAGAAACAGGAGAGTGGTGGTGAGAGGTTGGATCCATTACAAATGGTATGTGTGTTTGTCTGCCCACAGAGTCACCAGGACACTCTGGATTCCAGTAAGTGCTTTGCACCATGAACACCATTTTTACTTTGATGCTGTGACTAAGAGCGCAGTCACTGAACCACTTTCATCAGCATGAATCCAGCAGCCATGACTTAATGTTCTGTCATATGCTGTAAAAATAGTTGATATCAGAAACGGTTTATGTTTACAAGAAGCAGACAACTGAATGTGTTGTGAATATTGAAAACAGCAAGCATGTGTTTTTTTTCCCTTCCCACTCTGACAACAGGAAGTTTAATGTGTTTAACTAGAATCAGAGTTTTTCTCTACACATTGTCACACTGGTTGTAAGCATCAACTCAACTCCCTCCAGCAGCTGTTCAAAGACCTGCTATAACATTAGCTTCAGACATTGTTTCATCTGTTTGGATTCAGTGTCTTGAAATGCACTTTTCATCATACTTTCCTCTGTTATGCAAAGTATTTTCACTCAAAAATGGGAAAAAAATGTCAGTCCAGCAGGAGAACCAGTGGATGTTAATCTGCAAACTATCAGTAAAACATTCTGTGTCAGACACATCATCAGAGATATTTTGTTATTTCTGCCTCAGTTTCTTCTTCTACAGCCTTATTTTTTTGGTGCATCATCACTGTTACATTGTCTTAGAAATTCAGGCTTATAACTGCAATTTTGTCAGTATTTCAAAATACTTTTACATGAATAAAATCCATCAGTTTGTCCATGTAAGGGCATGGCTGACTTGACTTGCCGGCATTTTTATAACTGTTTGTGAATAGGCTTCAAGGCCCGCCTCACCTCTGTGTTTTTACCTTATCCTAACTTGAACTGTAATGGGATGAGTCACGCTTTTTGTGACATGACACCTGTCAATAATGGGCTTCAAAACTTTGTATTAGTAACCTTGTAGAAATAATGTCCATAAATTATACAATCTTTGACTGTGGCCTACATATTTTTTGCTGGAGACCTGAAAAGAGCAGAGTTATTGAATTAAGAAAATGTTAGCTTGATGTGAGCATAGGCAATCAATTCCAAACGCCAAACAACATTTTATCATCATGTCTCTTCACACCACCATAAAAACTGTGTTTAGGACTTCAGACTTACCCAAAAAACTGCCAATCTGTGTCATGCCCTCAGCTGCAGGGCAGCAGTGCCAGACCACAAACAGTGTTCATAGATGGATAAATACCCTTAAGCCATGCTTTCCGTGAGATCACACTCTGGGACATCAATACTGAGGGCCTGATCTACCAAAATCGCAAATACTCAGCACTAAATTGTGTGTGCAAAGAAAAAAATTGCACGCACTAAAAGTGAGCATCTTGCGAGTGATCTACTAAGATAGCGCGCGCAGTTGATCACAGGTGCAGACAATTTAGCGTATGCTACCATCTGTCTGCATGGAGAGTTTGAGAGAGCTGTAAATGAAAAATGATGTTTGAAGCCACGGAGTTGGAGATCTAGTTGGAGGGATGGAGAAGTAGAGACACAGTCAAAATCATATATGGATAACCCTCTCATTTCATTGATGATGATATCAGCTGCACAGCAGAAATCACCCAGTCTTCTGTGTTCTTGTGATAGAAATGACGGTTCAGGACTTAGTTGATAGATATATTTAAATCTTGGACTTAATCACGTGGACATAACTGCTTTGATCGCACACCGTCACTGTTACATTATCTCAGAAATTCAAATTGGATGTCTAAGTCTTTCAATCTTTGTGGGCGCAAGGGATACACCTGAAAAACAACAAAAGCACTGTGATCATACTTTAATTCTGAGGCCTCAGCAGAGATACCTGATCAGTGACACAATGGAAATGAATAAGAGCAAAAGGTAGTTTGTCTGACTGTTGGCTGCATAGTGGCCAAAGGGTACAATCTTTTGTTTAAATCCCCCCTCTGATAGAAGTTTGCCCATTCATTACAGAGGGAGCTTTTATACACCGTTTTCCTGAATAACTTAGCATAAAATTGTTGAATGCAGACCTGCCAACCTTGGCAAAATATTTTGAGTTCCACTTGTGCATCTACAATAGATAGAAAGGCTAAATGGATATAAAAAAGGCAACACACACATGCACCGCTGCCTCTTATTTCTCTTCTTTCTTTGACGATGCCTTGGGGTCATTGGGGGAACATGAGTGATAGATTTGCTAGGGAAAAAAAAAAGATTTGCATCTTTTTTTTTTCCACTTAGATTTCAGCACAAATGTTTCCACAGTGAAAATAACATTACACTTAACAGCTCACTTTTAACAAAAAGTTCACAGGCCTGCTGAAACACGTGCACGTAAGGGGAGCCTTAAGGGGCCCGACGGTACTGAGTTTGGTCAAAAATGTATAAATTGTCATGTAAAAAATAAAATCCTATTGTCTGTCCTATTTATTGCTTGTGAACTGTTACGTGACAACATTTGAAAAAAAAAAGCTACACAACCTGCGTACAGGTTGGCAGGTCTGTAAATATATTAGAAAAGCCATAGCACACCAATCAGGAACAAATTGCTGGTTTTGATATGTAATTTGTGGGGGTTTTCTCAAATCCCTTGGAGCAGAAGTGAATCAATAAAGTTTCCAGAAGAAGATGATGAAAATGTGTGTGGAAGATGATGATGAACAAGTGTCCAGAAGATGATGATGAAAACAGAGTCTAACGGAAGGACAAAGGTGGCTCGTGGCACTCTCTCCCAGGAGAGAGTATAAGTGGCTCGTGGCTTGCGTCATAGCTCAAGCCCCCAATAATAAATGAGTCCACCATGGGGAGCTTTAGCAGATTCAGGTCGAAACATGAGTCCCACCTATATTCAGATTGTCATCAGCTCTTTGTTTTTTGTTATTTTGAGGTCAACTGTTGATTCAATGTTTTGTAATTGTGCTTTAATTGTTGTTATTGAGGACACTGTTAATGCTTTAATGTTGAACAGATTTAAAGGGTTTGTCTCATCTTCAACCCTTGAATTAATGTTAAACCACAAAATGCTGGTTTTGAGATATGTTTCTCTCATTGACAGTGGGTGGGCACACCTACAATATTGTACTGAGGCCCTGTTTAACACAAGAACGCCTCACAGCGTTTTATCTTTAAAAAAAAACAACAACAAAAAACCGCAATGTAAAAAATCTGCAATTGCCCGTATATGCTGAGGGACTTAGAACGTTGTAGTACGAATGCCAGGCCTGCAGATGGCGATATAATTGTAGGAGCCATACTCACAACAATGGAATGAAGGCTCAAGAAGAGGTGAACTGATCATCTGGAGTTTATATTAAAATCTTTTTCTCTGACAGCAGAAAAAAATGCAATAAATGTACATTTTGTTTGAAGGAAGTCTGTGGATTCAGTAGCACAAGAACAAAATATTCTGTTGTTGTTGTATTTCGGTTTGCATGTGGCCCAGTGGAAGTTCAGTGTGCAGGCACAAAGTTGAGCGTGATGTCAGCATTTTCAGTGAAAACACCAGCTTTGTGTTTATATAACACTGGAAACAACTTTTCAGAAAAGAATCACTCTGGAGAGCTTTTTCAAAAGTTTGCATCTTAGGTCAGCCAAAATGCTGTTGTAAGTGTAAATGGGAGGCTGAAATGCAACAATACTTTTGAGTTTCACCCTACAACTGTTGTCATGTAAATGGGGCCTGAGACAGACTTTGTCCTTTTTTTTCCCAGACAATGACAAGGAGTCATTCTTGGTGACAACAATCCGTCTGTGTAAACTCAAATGTCTGACAACATCAACATGTGTCGCTACCCTTTGTGAACCAGCAGTTACACTGTAGGATACAGAGCACAGAGTCAGGGCACACAGGCAGGTATGCTGCATACATACTACAGGTACTTATACACATGCCGTCCCAACGCTAAGTCTTTCACCTGAAATGAAGAGCTCTCGCAAAGAAGTCTTTTTCATTTTTTACTCAAAATAATTTTGAATCCTCTGCATTGGTATCAAATCTATGATCTAGGATTGTACTTTGGTGCTAACCCTCATCCTTGTATTATGTTTTCATTCAGCAGTTTCCTCTCACACCCCCAGCCTATAACAAAGTACCTAAAGACCAAAGATAACCTAAAATATGGAACATGAAAGACACTAACAGTTATTGGCTATTGGAAAAACAGAGTTGGGCCATTTTTTACAAGCCCTCTCACCGCTATGATGACTGAGTCAGAGATTTTTTTAGAATGAACAATCAGGATCCGTGTGAGGTTACACTTGAGACACCATACTAATCCAGTGCTTCTGGTCCAACATTAAATCTCTTAACCCTAAAATTTAGTGAATGGCCTTGCTCGGGTTTGACAATGAGAGTGCAGATCTACAGTTTTCATGTCTTTGCCAGATGTTACCTTGAGAAAATTGCTGTTATTAGGGCTTTTCTCACATTAATGCTCCCTGTTTGTGAGCCAATAATCAACCAGGACTCAATCTATCTGTGGGATCTACTCTGGCACCAAAGGGTCCCTATGCGCTGACAGCAGAACTAACACATCTTTACCTATGTAAACCTTTATCTGATGGTGTGTGATGGGGGAAGTGACACCAAGGCCAGACCATGTTTGGTATCATAACTTTCAATTCGTCTTCTCTCCTACTAATTGTAAATCCTCATGGTCCCACTACAGACTACAGACTAACACACCGTGTTTATTGACACATTGTCGCAGGCAGGGTGATGTTTAATCAGATTACCGCTTTGAGTGTGTGTGTGTGTGTGTGTGTGTGTGTGTGTGTGTGCGTGCGTGCGCGCGCTAAAGAGGGGGGGGGGTGAGGGGGAGGGGAAAGCAGGCGACCCAGGGGGCAGGCAGAGCTGCCGGACGGAGATGCTCTCTCTCTTTCACTCACACACACACACCTCAGAGAGGGAGAGAGAGAGAGAGAGAGAGAGAGAGAGAGAGAACTTTGTAGTGTTGTAGAAACAAACTGTGCAGGCAGAGTGGTGTATGAATGTGTGGGAGTGTGAGCAGGGAAGTGTGGCAGTGGGTTTGGTGTACGCTCATACTCAGAAACCAAACACCAACAGTGATCCGAGTTCTTGTTCTGTCTCTTGGTTTCAGGTGCGCTGGCGCGCACTGCCGTCTTGTTTTGCCTTTTTTGAGCAAAAAATCTTAAAACTTTTGTAGAAACTCGAACAAAACTTAGCAGGAGGCCGAGGCAGAGTCGAGGGTATGGGAAAAGCAGGGTGATATGACCCTGCGTAAACTAATGACCGCCTCTCTTTCCCAAACACACGTGAAGCAGCGGTCGCGCGTCCATGTCCGGGCTCGGGCCAACATGACTCCGTCCTACGGTTTGTCGGATACTTGTCAGCTCGGTCTACACGACCACATGGATCAGGAGGAGTGGAAATAATGGACTCATGCTTTCTCTACTATAGTCGCTGCAACACGTTGGATCGCTAACACCAACCACCGCGCACACTTTTTGGAGTGAGAGAGAGGGAAAAAGAGTTACGATGCGGGGGACCTGGAGCGCTTTCATTCAGTCCTGTGTCATCCTCCTGGTTCGAGCAGATCATTGGAGGCTGAAGGAGTCCACTAACTGCGAGCTGAACAAGAAAGTAAGAGTCAGACACTGTCACGCTGCTTTGAGTTATTCTCGATAAATCCAACGTCCATGTTTTTAGCCTCCCCTGAAGTGTCAGAAAATAAGCCCTTGAGTGTCTCCCTGTTTACCTTGCTTCAGTGAAGTTAGGGTTCGGCGACCCTAACTCATCAGAGGCACTTTAAATTAGTTATCAGAGCAAGTTAAAGCATGAAACAGGTTTGGAAAAGTCGTGTAGATGTCAGTTGGTTTTTTAATGTTCAGTTAATTCAAAGGGCATAACAAGTAAAAGTACCTTTAATATATTCATCACGGATCTCCAGCCTCAGTTCTTATTTTTTAAGGACAGCTGCAACCCATCAAAGAAAAATGAAGTGTTATTATTTTATGAATGCAAAATCATGGCACAAAACTGGTTTTGAAGAAATAGAAGTACTTTGCTTCTCACGCCATACACAGGTTTGCCCCTATGAAAAACCAGCACCTAAAGACTTAACTGTGTTTTCTTCTGCTTTATGACTAGATAAGCATTCTAATATCTCTGTTTGATGTCTACTGTTTAGGATTTCATTGTTGAAATTTACAGTTTAGTCCCTTGAACTCATCATCATATTGATGAAATGGACAGGAACCATCCAGCTCTGTGTCTGACAATCATGCGTGTATTGTCCATTTGACACCTGGGTGTTAATACTTAATTGTTACTCTGTTTGGAGTCACTCTAATAAATGGCTTCATGTAGACAAAGTGCAGGATGTGCTGCTTGATGTGGTTTGTGCATCTCTCTGGCCATGTGCTTAAATGCTCATTATCTGATTCCCATCCAATGTTCACTGATCAAAAAATGTCACTTTTAGCAAACAGGAAATGAAATGTGATATTTTGGCAACCATCAATTTTCAATCTAAATTAAACCTTTACCTGGAATTTAAGACATGGTACATGAAATGATCACACATTAATGAACACAACAATGACCATGGGACCATTTTGTCTTCTCCCCAGCAAACAGATCTGAACTCCTTCTTGTGGACCATCAAACGGGACCCTCCTTCATATTTCTATGGTACAATCCACGTTCCCTACACCCGTGTCTGGGACTTCATCCCTGATAACTCTAAGCAGGCCTTCCAAGAGAGCAACATTGTCTACTTTGAGCTGGACCTAACAGACCCTTTCACTATCTCAGCCCTGACCACCTGCCAGCTGCTCCCTCAGGGCGAGAACTTACAGGACGTTCTGCCCAGGGACATTTATCGGAGACTCAAGAGACACCTGGAGTATGTCAAACTCATGATGCCTTCGTGGATGACCCCAGATCAGAGGGGAAAAGGGCTCTATGCAGATTACCTTTTCAATGCAATTGCTGGAAACTGGGAGAGGAAGCGACCTGTTTGGGTGATGCTGATGGTGAACTCGCTAACTGAGGCTGATATAAAGACACGAGGGGTACCAGTGCTGGATTTATACTTGGCTCAGGAGGCAGAGAGGATGAGGAAGAGGACAGGGGCTGTAGAGAAGGTGGAGGAGCAGTGCCATCCACTCAATGGGCTCAACTTCTCTCAGGTGAGTCTGAAACTGCTCAGATCCATGAACAGTCAAAGGCTGTTAAGTTAGCAGCTGACTTGTTCAACAGAGTGGTTCAATTCTGATTGCTTGTGTGGATCCTGCTGCCTTTTGACAGTGTTTTTAAGGTGAATGATGTACGACGTCTGCAGCGCAAACATCTTAACACAGAGGACTCGTAGTTCATGGCTAGGCTGAACTCAAACTTCAAGAATCTTACTCTTGACAAATTTTTGTGATGGTTTCTAACTACAGATACTTCGAGCTCATGACTGCTTTTTAGGATTTGTATGTTTTCAACTGACTGTCTGAATTGGATTTATGTTTTATCTATGATTTATTTATGTTATGTCCCCCAATACAAAAACATGCTTGCGCAGGAGATTTTTCTGGATAGGCAGGGGAGTGTGTTGCTTGCTGTGAGAAGCACCAGCAGACAGTGAAAGAAACGCAACTACGAAGGGAATTACACACTGATGTCTCAAAACATTTACCTGAAAATTTATACTTCACAGTCGAGTACAACAACCTGCGATATATTAAGTATATTTGATGTACCCCACAGCCCTAGATGGCAATATGACTGTAGGAGCTGTACAAGGGTGTAGAGGCTGAAGAAGTGGTGAGCATCTGGAGATTACACAAATAACTTTGTCTCTGATTGGAGAAAACGTGCAACAAATGCACATTTTGTGAGAGGACAGTCGATTCAGCAGCACATGAATGAAATAGTAGGTTGCTATTGTTGTTGTTTTTCAGTTCACCCATGGCACAGTGGAGATTTAATTGGCACACGCACAGCTGAGCGTGATGTCAGCATTTTCAGTGAAAACTCAGGCTTGCCATTTAACATGGAAACAGTGGAAACTATGTTTTAGAAATATTCCACTCTGGAGGGAATTTTAGGTTGGCTGAAACGCTGTTTCCGCAACAACACTGTAATGTTTCACCCTAAAACCATTCTTGTGTAAATGGCCCCTAAGTGACACAGATTTGCATAGGATGCTGACTTTAAGTGCTGAGATTGGAATTAGATAAAGTTAACATAGTCAAATCATCTTTTCTTATTTTAGTTTCTAGATTAATGAACTTGAACAGGTTCACTGTTTTGAAATTTAATGTGGCTTCATAAACATAAACCCCATGAAGCTGAATGGGAAGAATGACAGACATTATGTTTAGTATTCCTCTCTTGGTGCAAAGTGAGGCTGTTGAAACTCTTGTGTAGCAGGTTAGTTTCAGTTTGTTAGGAACAGAAAAAGAAATAAAAGCATAGAAAGTTTCAGTTGCATCAATCCTATGACTTCGCTTTGAGGATAAATTGAGGATGCTGAGTTTACCTGTGGCATAATAGCAAATAACTGTTTTTTTTACTTCTTCTTACTGAACATTAGGTTTGTTTCCTGCTTGTGGTTTAAGATGACGGATACTTTATGAATCTGCATATTTCTCCCCTAAAGTTGTTTTCAGTAAATACAATGCCCCATCTGTCCTACGAGAATGTGAAAAACACATCTAAAAAGGAGGATGAAGAGATCCAGTTTGTTACAAAGGAGGCCTGTAGTTGTAGTTTTTCCCTCATAGCATTACCAAATGTAGGGAGGTGTGCTGTTAATCATCAGCTGTACAAACATTCAGCTGTGCTCCATCGTGCACTTTGTCATTAAAGAAAAATGGATCTTAATGACTTGGGTCTGCAATTACCAGGAAAAAAAAGGACCTTGTTCTCAAAGCCAGCTCTCTGAAGTCTTCTTGTCTGCCTTACTGTCTCTGGGTCTGTGCCTTTCAGTGACCTTAGTAGCATTACAAACGTCTCTCAGAGGCAGCTACACGATGCCATTATGTTGCGCATTATGAAGAATTTCAGCTTAAGCTGGTCAGAAGTAGGCCTTTCACAAAAAAACAAATTTTGCCGGACGATAAATTGTTCCAGAAATTATAGCAATAAACGATAACATTGCCATATGAGGCCATTTTCAACTAATATAATAATAAAGGTATAATGCAGTCATTTGGCTTGAATATTTTGATTCTCCTGTAAATCACCATATTAAACATTCAATTTAACCCTCAAATTAATAAAATGACACCAGTTCAATGATTCAAGCATTGAAGTCTCAAAGGGGAAAAATCCAAATAAAAGTCTAACAAACCTTTAATTCCAGAAAGCACTTTATATAGCTCCAGTAAAATATTTCAGATTTCAGATTTATTAATCTGTCTGAATGTATCACATAATTGTCTCAATATATTTCTAAAATTACAACCATGAAGACCAAATAAAATTTGAGTATAACATGAACTAAAGTGGCCGAAGACTTAATCTAACTTTCATTTCCACAAATCAACTAAATGGATATTGTTGTTGGTGCTGAAAGGATTCTGTTAGTGACTTCTGTCTTTGAGTCTTGGCTCTCCCTCAAGTTTTGTGGTGTAGTTAGTTTTCCACTTTTTCACTCAAAATTCAGATTAATATGATAGTATTCTTAGGAGTGAAGCGGCAATCCTGTGATCATTACGGCTCTCTTTAAACAAAAAAACAACACTCGAAAAGTTTGATCCAGCGCCCTCTGAATGTTCTCTGCGAACTTTACAGCGGACTTTGTTGCGGTCCTGTGTTGTGAATATTCTCAGGATGGGCTACAGGTGCTCATCGGTGAGATGACTCCTGTGTGCTGTTTTGTTAGTCTTCATCACTGAGAAGAGTTTCTCACACAGATATGTGCTACCAAACATGCACAAGGTTCTAGCCGCATATAGACGGAGCTGGGGCATTGCTGTGGGAATGGAGTAAATAAACTGTGCGGGCCCTGCAGTGTCGTACCTTGCCTTTAGTGTCCCATTACACTGCAGCTCAATCAGCTCCATCTGAATCTGCACAGGTGCAGTTTCCACATCGACGGCAAATGGGTTGCGAAGCAACTTGAAATTCTTTTTTTGTTCTTCAAAGTCACTAAAGCGCCGTGCGAACTCAGTGTGCAGTGCGCTCAGTTTATCAGCAGAGTGCGTATTTGAGAACACCGTTGTGCCGACTTGGTTCAGCATTACTTGGCAACAGGGAAAGTGAGACAAGTTGCACTGGCCCATTTGTGTCTCCCATGAAAGCAGCTTCACTTGAAATGCCTTCACTGCATCATATATGCAGAGCCCTGTGAAATCCGTTTTATTTTTTTTCCAAATTTCAAATTGATTTCCGTTTTAATTCTTTATAATTCAGTTTTGTACCTTTTATACCAATTTTATCACCATACAGTGTGTGCTTTATGTGTGAGTAAATAAAATGTATGTTAAAAATCCTTACATTTATTGATTTAATGCATCATAGCACAGTATATCAAGTCAAATTGTACCTTTTCCATCAGTTCTAGTTCGATGCTGGTGCATGTGCTTGAGCTTAGATGGTTGTTATCCCTTTGTCCCAAAAACCTGTGTGGTTTTCCATTGTGGGGTTTGTGAGTGTGTGTGCGCACGCACATGAGCGCTTCCAAGTGGACGCCGAGGAGAGAGTTTGAATGCACAGAAAGGCAGAAATGATCGCGTCATGTGAAGTGAAAAATACATCACAGAGCTTTTAAATTTGGCTTTTTAGCACGAAAGAGTATGCAAATTTTTCAGTGTTTCCCTTGTTTTACAGCCTTCAGGCAGAGTTTTATTTCTGGTCACAATAAATCAATTTCTGTGAAATTCCACATTGAACAGTAGATTCCGTTTTTATTGGCCAATTCCATGATTCTGTCCGCGATTCCGTTAACCAGGAAATCATAGAGCCCTTTATAGGGGTGCAACAATTAGTCGATGTCATTGATAAAGATCGATAATGAAATCTGTCGCCGACAAATGAATTAGTTGATAATAGTCAGTGATGTCATTGCTCGTGTTGTTTCCGGGTGGAAACGGGCGAGTCAGCGCGCCTGTTGACTGACATGCAACTGGACGCGAAAAATGGCTGCAGCCACTGCAACAACACCGCAAGCTAAATCATCAGAAGTATGGAAGCATTTCATCCTGGACACGCCAAAGACTTGTTTAATGTGCTCGATTTGCAAAGCAGACTTTGCTTTTCAAGGAAGTGCGTCTGTGATGCAGGGGCATTTAAAGCGGAGGCTTGTAGGAACCAGTGGCGATTGCTCTATGACTGCAAGGGAAGAACAGCTTCCCCTAAAGTAAAAAAAAAGAAGAAGAGGAAGAAGAAAGTGGTGAAATAATTAACCTCTGTGTGTACTTTCCATTGACTAAATATGCACTAGAACGCGTTTATCTTTTGTTCAGAATCAGCTGCTTATCACAGGAAACCGACATAGGCTACAGATCTCACAAGTTTTCCCATACTGCCTACTACATACTGAATTTCAGCCGAAGTAGTAGGCACCGCTAGTGTAGTAGGCGGTTTGGAAAACAGCCTAGGTGTTTGCTAAGCACCAGTTTTTTTGGCTCCTGGAGCCAGTTCTTTGTTGGTGTGATCACAAAGAACTGGGGCTAAGTAAAGCGCTGGCCTGGAACTAGCACTAGCACCAGTTAGGTGGAAAGGGGTAAGTGGGTGGTTTAAGTTGAATTTTTCACCAAGGCTATTAAGAAAGAAGACCTCCAATCATTACAGCTATCACTGAACCCTTATCTGCTGCTCCAACACAGCACACAGCATGGCTCTGTGATTTCCTCACCCTGTATCTGTCTAATCAACAGCAGCTTGATGGATGCCTTCACCCTGCTGGCTTGTGGCAGCCGGCTCAATGTCTCTGTAAACATTTCTTTCACAGTTTAGCAATGCAGTTGAAAAGGGCAACTGCATTTAAAGCCTTTTAGCTCAACTTGACTGTAAGATGACCAGATAGAGAGTGGTGAGTGGGGTCACCCACCCCCTGTCTTGCGCTGAAGGAGGAACAGCCTACAGAAACAGCATATTCTTTGCATAGCTGTCTGGAGAGTGTTTTCAGGCTGGCAGAAGTGAAAGAAAAAACTGTTGTTTTAAACAACAAACTTCAAATTGACTGTTTTGGGACCTCTGAGACCTGTATTAACCTGCTAAAAAAGGAGCATAAAACGCTCTCTTCCTCCCACAGTTTTTGTCTCTTTTCAGCTAAATCAGCGAAAAACAAAAAAAGGTTAAAACCTGATATTTCCTTTCCTGGTCTTGTCTTGATGTGGGTCCCTGTTAATGAAAACAACCATTAAAAAATTTAAATTAACAGGTATCAACCTGTGAATAGTTTGGAAAGTGGCTTGGGATAACATTTGTTATGATTTGGCACAATATAAATAAAGATTGAAAGAAATGATTTGGGTGGAAAATCAAGCTCAGGGTTAACGCAAGACAGCTAGTTTTGCTCATCAAGGTAAGACCTTGCCATGGACTTACATAATTATTAGGGCCTCATTCACAAACAGTGTGTATGCACACATTTGTGCTTAAAGTGTACCTATAAATGTTTGATGCATGGATCTGTGATTCATCAATCTTCTTAATCTGCAAACAAATTTAGAACCTCCTCGTACAATACTTCTGCACAAATAATGAAAATCAGCTTTCCAAAAATCTTTACACACATACTCTTTAACTTAAAGCATGACATATTTAAACTACTTTCAGTAAAGCAACAAAGCCTATAATGGAATCCAATCATAAAAAACTGTGAGTTGACGAAATGTAATAACCATGAAATTGACATCTTTGCATCCTTATCATACTTCTAATACTGACCATTAAATTAAATACTTAGTTCAACTTAAAAATATGACAGCGTGCATATTAAAACATCAAATATTTTATGTTGATCAAAACAACGACCACTCTGACCAACAGTGCTATAAATTTGTGCCAAATAAATGAAGACGTGAAATAACATGCCTATCCTTCTGGCTTAACACATTTTCTGAATGAATGATGCACACACAGCTTCACTGTTTACTCACATTTATTTATTTGTTAGACACAAAGAACAGTTACTGGATATTTTTGCTTTTATGTTTTGGATAACTGTTGGGATCTCCCTCACAGATGGACAGGATGAGAACTTGGGGGGAGTGGGCTGTGTGGCTGGTGCTGACAACGTGGACATCCAGGACAATGGTGCCTCCTCCTGATGTCCTTGTATAGATGAATGGGGCGTGGTAGTTTGCTGGTTTTAGGTTGTGGGAAAGCACCCCTCAATTTACAATGATTCTGATTCACAAATGTATGCAAGGTGGTGAGAACAAAAATGGCTGGTAAGCACATCTCATGTATCTGTGGTGTTGCATATTTACTTATTTCATTAGACAGCAAGAACATTTCTACGCATTTATTATTGAACAAGGCACATTATCCCACCAATCACTATGTTGCCTAAGGGCCTAATCTACCAAGATCCCACTAAATTATGTGTGCAAACCAAAATATTTCACGTGCTAAAATTGAACACGATGCTGGTGATCTGCAAAGATAGCGTACACAGTTGATAACAGGTGCAGACCACACTATTTAAATGAGGATTTAGCGTGTGCTACTGTCTGTCTCCATGAAGACTTTGAGAGAACAGAGTGGCTAAATGACGTTCAAAGCCATGGAGTTGGAGATCTAGGTAGAGGAAATGAAATATAGAGAGACAGTTAATGTCATATACAGAAAACCCTTCTCACGCGCACTACACAGCAGAAATCAGCTAGTCTTCTGTGTTCTTGTGATAAAAATGAGAGTTTAGGACTCAGTTGAGATTCATTTTAATCTTGGACTTCATCATAACTGCTTTGCGCACTGTTACATTGTCTCAGAAATTCAAAATGGATGTTTAAGTCTTTTTTAGCACAAGGGATACACCTGTAAAGTAGTAAAAGCGCGGTGATCTTACTTTAATTCAGACGTCTTCCAAAAGGAAACTGCTGCTGACATAATATGATCTCCAAGAGATGAACTCGTTCTTTGCCGCTCTCATCCTCCCTCCTCGTCTGGACCTCTGGATTTACAGAACAACTGCTGGACAAAAAGCTCTGACTCTCCATATGTCTAATAATCTAAATCTAAGAGCAATAAAACACAGAAAAAACAAATCTGTTTTTCAACAATTTAATTTGAATTTAATGTTCAGTTGATATGATCTGTGCCTGTTAGCAGAAAGAGACAGAAAGAGAGGGGGGGGGAGATCTGTGCCTGTTACACACAGAAAGAGAGACAGAGAGAGGTAGAGGGAAAGAGAGAGACTCCAAATCATGTTACTGGTCCTGCCTTTTTTTTTTTTTTTTTTAAAGAGTTTCTTTTAGAGCACTTGGGTTGTCTGAGATGTCTAAACATTTGCCCACAGTTTGTCGAATTGGATCATGGCCATTTGTGCATAACATCAAACAACAAGTTTGAACCTGTCTTTCACACATGCAAACTATAAAAGTTGAAATAGCATCCACAAACAGTTTCAGGTTTGATAAATCACTTTGCGGGTGCTGAATGATCACATTTGCATCTCTTCCTCCCATAACTATGCGCCTTGTGGTGCTCTGTATGCATTCGTCATATTCATGAAGGCAGACCAGAGGCAGACAAGCCAAATGGAATAGCATGTGCTGTCTTGTTCATATAAGAGACGCAATTTATGTCTGCATGATAATAGATCAGTTTTTGAGTGTGTTTAGGCAGCCACGTCTATTCGCTATAATTGGAAGCAGTGGGCATGCGCAGCTGTCAGCACTGAGGGGGAGCCCGTTTTAGGTGTTGTATTTACAAACATGAACGAAAAATTGTCTGCAGACTCCACCTTTAAACTTCTTGCTGCTCCAACTGATTACTGCACATAAACATAAAATGTCATTTACAAATGGTGTTTCCACCTTTGAGTTTGCCTGCCATTGTAGATAAAGCTCACTGAGCTCATTATTTTCAAAGCACAATGAATAATACATTCTTTTACTATGATGTCCAATCTGCCCAAGCATGACTGCTTTTATTCTTGTGCATTAAACCTTTTCTTTTGAAGAGGGCCTTGCCCATCACACTAAGTGAGCTTTTTTAGGACAACAATAGCAGCATGGAGGCTTGCTTTCTCTGTTCCTGGTGTTGGAAACCCACGGGACATTCCACACCTCAGTGGTGCAGTCCCGCTAATGAAAGTTTTTCTTCCCTGCCATCACTGCAGGTAATGATACATGGAGAGGTGATGAATGCAGGTCTCAGTAAATGTAGAGAGGTGAAGAGATGGGAGCTTTGGAGCCTAATTTTGGTTCATTCATGATGAGGTGAGACTGGGAGAAAGAGAGTTGAAATGCAGACTGAGGTCAGTGGAGGAGCCACGAAGGAAGGAAGGCGTGACTCCGACTCCATTAAAGTATGACGTTACCTCTGTTTGACAACCTCGGACCTTCAGATGTGGTGTTTTTGTTTCACTTGAACTGACAGGGCTTCAGGGCTCAGGATCTGCAGGGTTTTATAAGGCAAGGCCAGATGAAATCCAAACAAAAGCCATTTGTGTAACTTGACAGCCAGGAAAGATTTTCAGCCTGATAGTACTGACAGTTCCCCATAGAAAAGAAAATTTGCTGGCAAATGCAATGGCCATATATTTTTTTATATTAGGGTTGTCATGATTTCAATATTTTGTATCGTGATCATTGTTAGAGGAAATATTGTGGTTTTTACAGTTAATCACGATTATGGACTGTAGGAAAGAAAACAACTGAGCTTTTAAGTTTTTGTCTTTAAAAAAATCTGTCACTGCCCTACTGTCCTGTGGTCAAATATTGATATGTGATTAATTGAGATAATTTAATTACTTTTTCATTCATTTTGCAAATTGTATGAGAAGGTGTGTCCAAACTTTTGGCCTGTACTCAGTGGTGTAAAAAGTCCTCAAAAGCCATACTTGAGTAAAAGTACAGATATCTTACTAAAAATCTACTCAGGTAAAAGTAAAAGTCACCCATTAAAGAATTACTCAAGTAAAAGTATAAAAGTAGCTCATATCAAATGTACTTAAGTATCAAAAGTAAAAGTACAATCACTTACTCATTAAGACTTCAGCAATCTAAATTTGACGACATCTGGAAACCATGGAAGACGTACATTTCCCTGAAACGACCGTCTTTTGTCTAAGGTTTCTCTATTTATTTAGGTATGCTATTTATTTACTATTGTTACTTATTTTATTTTATTTTCCTTTTCTAATGGTCTGGATGTAAGGACTTACTGCATATTTTTATTTGTTAACGGTAATATTTAAGCAGAAAGCACCCCATGTTCTTGTTTGTGTTATTGTATTTGTATTTGTTTTGTGTAAAAACAAAAAGGTTTTTCTCTTTGGCACCTGGGACAGACAGCAAATAGACAATGCTATGTCTAATTGATATACCAGATGCCGGACGTTGAATGTCTGACTTTGATTGTCAATAAAGTGATTGAAAACTGAAAAAAAAAAAAAAAAAAAAAGGTAAAAGTACAAAGAAAGAGAACAGATTAATAGTTGTTGCTTTCGCAAGCTATATTAAGTTTATACCCCCCCCAGCTCCCTTTAACTCTTGTGTCCCCTCTCCCTCTGTCTCCCTCTCCCTCCCTTAACTCTTTATCTTCCACCCAATTCTGGCCTATTTTCCATGCTTTGTTTTTAAAGCTTATAACTGTAGAACCATCATGTCAAAGTTCATCAGTTTCTCCTCATTTGAAAGATGAAAGTCTCTGGTTTCAGAAAATGTCATGTTTTTATATGTGGCTAAAGTCCACATCAGGATAAATGAAGCTGAAACACTTTTTTTCCTCCTCATTTTTGGTGACCATTTATTGATTATCATTAACTTTGAGATGCTTCATGTCAGATATGAAACATCCACCACATCACTTCTACATCTGGGTGAAATTTGAGCTTTCTAGGTAAAACCTGGTAGAAAACCTTGCAGGAGTTAAGAGTTTTTAGTCTCAGGTGACCAAACATCAGCAGATGTGTTCTCTTTTACCACAGTCTAGTCACGGTCACGGATTGTACCGCCCCTGTTGCGCAAATCAATGTAAAGGATTGTGCGCGGCAAAAACATCAAATTTTAGGCAGCCTATCCAGCTACAGCAGGCTTCCTGTGACCGGTAAGACTGTTGGTTACTAGGGGTGGTGAAAAAAGTTGATAATCGATTAATCGCGATTATTAAATGGTTGATTACGAATTGATTTTAAATTTCCCCAAAATGGATTATGTACATTTTTCTAGTTGAGGCAAGTTCTCCGGTTACTGACTGTCATACAAGATTTAACCACAGGGTGGAGCTGTTACCTATCTGTAAGAGAACCAGACACGGTGTAACACAGACTACGTTTACATGCACACCATATTCGGAATAGGGTCCATATTCTGATCAAGGAAATATTCCGAATAAGGTGTTTACATGCTCCACAGAGTGCTGAGCGAACGGAATATTCCCGTTTACATGTTAATCAGCATATTCTGAATAAACCCTAGCAGTAGTAGTAGGAGCGTCATGACAGCATCTAGAGGCGTTTTTTTAAAAACACTGTATTGACATTAGCACCAACTGGTCGGAGATGCTTGTTTATGCACTATTCTGTGAAATATATCTATCAGTGCAGCTGCTGGTCGTTCAAGAAGCGAAAGTTCATTTTTTTCCCGGCCTACATCATAAGTGTGTTTGTTTATTTGTATGTAAATTATACCCTCCTTTTCTTTTCTAGTCGTTTTTGATAAAGAAGTTTCTGATGATTGGGTATAGCCACCGGATCAGATCAGAACAACGGAATGAGAGACTTTGAAAATGCTCNAAAGATCTGGTTGTTCTAGACCACTTATTCAGTACTTGACTACTCACAACACAATGTTTTGTGCTCTGTTTTGTTCCGTTTTCTATCATAGCATATATGCTACAGAAAGATTATTGTATTTTCTACTTTATTATGACATTTAAGTTGTTATGAAGGTGCAAGTTATTACTAAAATGAACAAATGAATAGAATTTGGGCATTTATTCACAAGTGTGGATATTTTTTAAACAGTGAAAGACTTCATTTAAAACAAAGTAAAACAAAAGTTAATCTGGATATTACAATTACACTGCAATACTGAAGATGCTGTGACATGTTACTCAAAAGAGAAGTCAAATAATTCAACAACTAACTGATGTTAAATTTAAGATCAATAAACGACAAAAATCGAATTGATAATTGGCAATAATTGATAATCGATGATCGGCAATAATCGAAAATCGGTTGGTAATCGAATCGGGACTTTAATAATCGAATCGAATCGAATCGGGAAATTAGGCCAATTCACCACCCCTATTGGTTACTGTACGTGTGATTGACAGGGCTGACAGCCGAGAAACGAGCCTGTTAAGAGGGTTATACGCAGTATGAGCTAACACTTCTAGCGCGTCAAGCAGAGAGCACTTCCTGTGTAAGTCAGGCAAAGATGAGTCTTTCATCCCAACAAAAGCACAAATGCTTTTCAGATATGACCACGGGTGTTTGTCTTTGTCTGAAGCTGACTAGCAGGTGGTGGTGTGGTGGTATCATCATAATTGCCAGTGGACGAGGCTGCTTCCATCATGCTGTGGGTTGTAGACTGACGATCTTTTGCAGGCTGCATGTGTGGTCTCTCTCGCTGAGATGAGCCTCAGCTTCATTTGAGAGCGGCAGATATTCGCGCGAGAACACACATGGTCCTCTACAAAATAAAATTTGAAAATAAATGTCATGTATATTCAGATTTTATTTTGTAGCGAGTAACAATGTCGACAACATAAACGTAACGGAGTAAACGTATCAGTTTTTACTTTTAATGTAGCGAAGTAAAAGTGAATGTCGCAGCAAACAAAAAAACTCAAGTAAAGTATAAATACTCCCAAAACCTACTTAAGTACTATAATGAAGTACTTTTACTTCGTTCCTCTACACCACTGCCTGTACTGTATGTACATGAACAATTTTGTGCATGCTCATTAAGGTGTGTGTTCTGTTATAAATGACTGTGAGTGTGTACCTGCATGCTTATGCCCTTGTATTTGAGTGTTTATAGTTTTATGCTTGAATCACCAGTGTGTTCTTATCTTTGAGTTGCTGGTCTCATGTGGCACTGCGGTGCTTCATTTCCTCCCCAGTGTAGACCAAACACTTCCATATTAGATGTCTGACATTACCTCAGATGTTATCTGCCCATCTGTCTGGTTACGTGACAAAGGAGGGAGACCCTCCCTTTTTCCAAAATTTTTGTTCTGCTCCTCAAACTTTCTGTCAACAAATTTAGGGGAAAAAGCTGGTCAACCAAAAATCCCCAGAGGATATCAGGGTTGTGGTTTTCTATATGTGATGCTAATTGAGATTTATATCTTGTTTGTGTAGATGATCAGAATCTGATTCAGCAATTCTTTATTAATCCCAGAGGCAAATTTGTTGTTACTATAGCTACCGTTACCGTAGCTCTTCACGTGACACAGTAGTACAATAAATGGGATAAAGGTAATAAAATAAGCAATACTGTAAACAGTATGCACAAAATAAGCAGGTAGTCACTGACTTATTCGTAGTACCATGCCTGAAACACAACACAAACCGAGTAGAGTCGAGTAGAGTAGGGCCAAGACGGGTCAGTGGAAAAGGGCCAATAGAGGGAGGGGCTTTAGAGTCCCACAGACCATGATAGAGAGCTTTCAAGCACTCTCACTTGCTGATGATCCTTGCTGCTTTTATATCACAGTAGATCAAGCTTAGGGATAATGTTGTCCTTTCATGTACAAGTGTATCCATTTCCGGTGTCGTTTTCCGTACAGTGTCTTAGAATCAAAGCAGAACGGATACAGCTGGATGCTTCCATTTATTTGCCAAAAAGGAAGAAAAGGAGTCACCTCAGATGAAAAAAAAAAAAAAGCGTCATCTCAAACTTAAAAAGAGGCATCTCAGACCCCTGGAGGCATTGCCAGTCTCACACTGCAGTGGAGGAGGCTGACTTTTACTGAGGGTTGCGGGCCTCTTCTGGCTATGTAATTCTGGCTTCTGCAGCTCAAAAAGGGGTCTAAGGCATGAATGCTTTAGCAGACTGAATCCAATAATGGCAGGATAATGGCTTTTTACTCCTTGATCACGTACAAGTTCATGAGAAATGCACAATAACACTAGTTGTCTGCACTTTGAAAGAAAACAAATTCTGAAGTAAACCAGAAAACAAACTTCAGATCCTACAGAACTAATTAATTGTTATTGCGACTGTAAATTTGCCAAGTATTAAAATAAAGAAACTTTGAATAGGCTACATCTTGCACTTATGCTTTAGTTGCCAGAACAGTTCCAAGAAAGCACTAATGTTGAACTTAAAAATGAAATATTTTAGTACTTGTTCTACAACAAAGATTAATCTTGAGGAAGGGAAATGAGTAAAAATAACTGTGGTTGTGATGATACGCATCTTTGAAACTGTGTTGTTGAAACAGGCACTTTTCCATTCCCTGTTCCCACATGTAATAGTGAAAGCATGCAAAGGGCAAACGGTTGTCACAGAAGCATTGTGATTGTGCTGCCCCGCGGTGTGCCTCCCCCCTTATTTAACTAAGAAAGGCTCAGCATCAACAAACATACCATCCCTCACCAACAGCAGCCTTCGCCTAAGCTGGGCTAATGTAAGGTCAATGAACATGTCGTTAGAGTCATTATGAGGCTGATTTGAATTTACTTGCTGATCGTCATTTTGTCTATTGTTGTGTAAGAGAGGATTTTGAAGGCTGAATGTGGCTGCAGCTATGGTCTAGTTGTTAATAACGAGGAATGACGCATCAAATTTGCATTTGACCGACCAAAATAAGGAGACCCCTTATGCACCTCAAGTGGAAACGTGAGTACATTGATAGCTTTTATTTTATTTAATGAATTTGATGTCATTACTGATCACATTATTGTCTCTTTGACAACACATTATGATATAATTGTTGAATGTAGTGGGTGTGCAGGATAAAAAAATGTAGGAATTGGTTGAACTGAAACCCAGTCCCTGTTTGAAGTTTGTGTAAGAGTTCTCATAACACTAAGGTTTTCTGTTAAAGGGAATATGAGGCCCTTCACAGAGATCTTGAAAAAGTGTCTAGAAAAAAGAGCTGGACCATCTGACAGGAACAGAACACAAAGACCTTAAAGGGAGAGTGATAGAGCATGGGCTAGAGGCTAAAACACAAGCTAAAGGCTAAAACATGAGCTAGGCTGTTTGTGATGATGTTCATATTAACCCACATGCAGCAGTTCTACTGCAGTGATCTGTTCAAACCTGATAGTCCATCATTAAAATGAAAAGTCAGGTTACGTTTGCTCTGCTTGGTAAGGTTGGATTTGGTAGATGAGCACTGATAGGACCTAACCAGGGTAACCCTAAATTAGGGTATTTAAAGCCTGATACAAACTCTGTCTCCCTTTTGACCAGAAGTGTAATGTAATATCAGACTTCATAAAAAGAGCGGAGCCCCAGATGTTTGTGGGAAAGCCAACAACATTCGCTGACATCTCCTCTCTCCTTTCTAGTACCTAGCTCTGTACCACACGCTGTTGTTGTGATCACGTGAGCTTTGCATGCTGGATAAGGGGCTGGAGAGGATTCTGAAGCTGACACTACTCAATAGAAGAGCTGGAGCGGAGTCTGGGTTCAGGTGCTGCTGGATAGAAAAGTGGGAGTTGAGTCTGGAGTGGACTGCGGGCACAGGAGCGCTTACATCAGAGATTTTGGATCCCGACCGATAGAATCCAATACTGTGTTTTTTTACACAGAATATTATAGAGACCATTGCCTACTTATTTGTCAGGATTTGAGACCTTGTATGGTAGTGGAAAGTGCAGGCTTTTGGGCACATGGTGAACACAATGGAGCCCCACTATCCCATTCCAACCCGCGAGCACCTCACAAAGGTTTGTGTTCCCAGGCTGTATGCTGAGACAAAGGCACACGCCAAAGCCTCCCTGGCTAACGCGGAAAGAGCTGCTCTGACATGCGACAGTTGGACCTCACGAACATTTGAAGCAAATGTTACCAACACAGCCCACTTCATCAACGAGGAATGGGCGGTTGCTCACCCGCTGGCCTTGCGAGTCATCATTTTCTAACCTTTTTAATGTGAACAACTGACATCAAGATTTTAAGTGACCACACAATTCTTTTATTTATTTATTTTTTTAAATTTTGCTCAAAGAAATATTTGATATTTTTGAAGGGCCTTAAGTTGTCCCCTTTTCCTCAAGAAATTTTGTCACCAACCCCATAAATAATTTATTTTGCTTTCCCTGTTGAACAGCTGATTGATTGGGTGTTTTGAGATATTACAAGGACTGCTTGCATTGTCTGTTCTAAATGTGAAAGTCAAGTGAAAACACTGTCTTTGCCAGCTCTAACAGCCCATACTTGTGCTTTTCAAATAACTTCTTTTCAGTGGAACATACTCCGATTAACAGTTGTTGATTCTTGGAGGAGTGACAGTCATTGGTACAAACACAACAAGAAATGTGATGGTCTGCTGCGCTGGCTTGTTTTGCATCCATTAAATAAATGGAGAGATTTTGTTTAAATTTGTGGTATGTGGTTGTGTTTCTGTGTGCTGCATGTCTGACTTCATCCTCGTTCACCTTTCTGGCACGGTCTGTGAGGAACAGAATAAATCTGATTGTAACATTTTTAGCACAGTTATACCTAATAATAATTGTTTCTTAATTGAAACACCTCATCAAATATAAGTGAAGTGTTAGGGCCTGATATTTTGATCTTGTGTGAGTATTCAACTGAAGATGCTTGAATCAGAGATGAAATAATTTTACATCTGTGAAACATAACCTGTTTATATCAGACTGTCATATCCAAGCTGAGATACACACAGACCTGCAAACACATGCAGACACACAGGTACATGGGGGTGTGTGTGCCAAAAAATGCCCACATGCTTTTTCTTGTGCCTGCACACATCAGACAATTATACAAAGATAAACATATGTGTCAGATTCCTATGTACACTCAGACTCAGTTTTCATGCTGTGGACAGTGGTTTTCATGGTTGTTTTCATGTCCTGTGTTTCCTATATAGTTTTTGTTTTGGGGGGCTTGTCCAGCTGTGGTATTTGAGAGAAACCAGCAAGAATGTAACAGCGATGCCATTGTCTATTCTCCCTGCTTTTTCTTTACCTGTGTTCACCCTATCAAAATTTACATCATGGAATTTGGCTCAGTGTCCCGAGAGGTTAGATTCTGGGACCCCCTTTCCTAATCTTCTTTTACATGGCCTTAAAAAAATTTTGGTCTAAGCTAAACAACCACAAAACTTTTGGATGATGATTAGATTTGGTGATGTATTTATGGTCTCAAGGGGCTAGATGCTCCAACTTCTGGGATCCTCCTGACCTTCTTTTACACCAACTGAAAACATTTTGGATTTTAGAAGAACAACAGTGCAACTTTGGTGGTGATTGGTGGTTTTCATGGCTCCCAGGGGGGGACAAATAACTGTATGTGCCTTTCTTGTGGTGCTTATCGCATGCCAGTTTTCATTCATTTCATAAGTTTTTTTTGACTTGACACTTTAAACCCAGGTGAATATGGTAAACATCAACTCTACACAACATATTGAGCACATAAGCATTCTTTCAGTAGCCTATAATGTAAGTCATTGCTTTAGCTAGGTACCTAGCTTCATGGTTGTCTTTTGAGAGGTGCAAGGTCATGTTTTACTTCACTTTCAAAGTGGATTAAAAAGATACAAAACAATATGAGGGAGTGTATTCACTGAACCAAGCCCAGATCCAAACTGGATCTGACTGCAACTAGACTTATTTGTTTTGATGACTCTTCACTGTTGTTGTTTACCATCAGTATTTGTCATTACTCATGATTAACTTAGTGTTTGAACCTTTAATGAATTTTCATTGAATCTGTAATCTTGTTTCAATCTTCTCTATGCTCTGCTGCTGAATCTCCAAATTTATGAGCTAAAACCCTAAGAAAACCACTTTCTGTGATTCCATCTCTGAGTGTGTTGTTCCCTCCCCACAGCACTTCATGCTCAAATGTGTAGAAATCTATTTTTGTAAACTTGCATTGTTTATGCAGTTTGGACAGCTGTTATTTTTGTCCTAAGCATCTATGATTGAAGTAAATATGTATACGCTGTCAGCCAGTGGAAACTTTGAATTCCATCACCTGCAGGATGCTCGAATGTTTTTCATATTTTGTTAGTGTGGGTATGTCTGTGGTCGAGAGGCTGTGGATTTTGGCTAAAATCTGCAAAACAACGTTTTTCCCTTTGTCTAAGAGAGCAAGGAGAGAGAGATGGTTTATTCAGTCATTCCCTTTAGCTCTTCGCATTTTTTTTCTTATCTTCTGATGAGATGCTCCCTTATTTTGATTGTGTATCTCTTCCATCCTCTTTTTCACCTTTACTGATCAGTGTTTAACTCACAGAACAAACATGTTACTCAAAATGTTGGATGTTATGTCAAAACTTCAATGACACAGGCTTTGTCTGGATATGGAAATGAATGTGAGGTTTGGGGTTGATGGCACAGGCTTAGGTTAAACATAATCTTTGATGGGTCAGGGTTTTTGGTGGAAACCAGAAACTGATGCAGTCGATTTATATACAGTACATTATGATAAAAACATGCTTGGTTGAGTGCTGCTTCCAGAACTGATTTTGGGACAGTGGTTAAAGGGAAATGCAGATGCTCTTAAAGGTGCCATATTACGCATAATCCACTTTTTTCATGGGTTACTTACAAAAATATGGGTCCCGGCATGTCTTCGACACCCCCTATATAAGAAATAGCCCATCCTCTCCTCTCTTCACTGGGTCCTTTTTTTCTGGAAATCCCTCCTCAAGTGAACTTTTTTGAAATCAAGCCAGTATACATGTCATCACCGGACAAGCACACACCAGATCAAAGTGACACAACCACGTCTGCCAGTTGCTCCTTCTCCTCCTTCTGCCTCCTCTGAGGAACAAAACAAACAAAACATACGGATACAGGCCCTGACATTAATTGCACAGCGGAAATTATCCAGTCTTCTGTGTTCTTGTGATAAAAACGACACTTCAGGAGTCAGGACTAAGCTGAGATTTATTTTAATCTGGAACTTAATCACGCAGGTAAAACTGCTTTGATTGCGCACCATCACTGCCACATCGTCTCAAAAATTCAACATGGATGTTTAAGTCTTTAGTAAGCTTTTGTTACTCTTTTTAAGTAAACAAAGTGCTGTAATCTTACTTTAACTCTGCAGTCTTCAAAAAAAAAAAAACAAAGTTTACCTTATATTTTGCTGCTGATATTATCATAATGTGCTTGCTCTGTCAGCTCTACAAAGGGATGAACTTGTACTTATCCTCCCTCCTCCTCTAAATCTCTGGATTTACAAAAAAATGACTGGACAAAAAGCTCAGACTCTCCATGTCTAATAACCCACATTTTCATCATCATTCATTCATTTGCTCTTCGCCCCCTATGGGGCATAAGGCCTCAATAATGCTCCTTGGAAGCCTGTTGTGCCGTGCCCCATGTTAGACCCATCTCCAGAAGCTCAGCCTCAATAGTTAGCTCAGCCTCAATAGCCTTCCTGTGGGTATCTACCTTATTGTGGTATGCCGTCCGGAGTTTTAAAGCTCCTGGCAGGTTCAACCTTGGCGGACAGGTGGACAGATAGTGGCCAGCCGAAACAATACCCAAAACCTCCTTTTAGGTTAGGCTTAGGGCTAACAGCCCCATCCTGTAAAAAAAAGCAATTGTTACGAAAACATTGAAAATGTAACCCACATTTTAGAGCAATAACAGAAAAAGTAAGGCTGTTTTTCAAAAATGTAGTTTGAATTTTTTGATCACGCTGATATGATCTGTTAATGCACAGAGACAGAGAGAGGGAGAGGGAAAGAGACTCAAATAATTTTATAAGCTCCATTTTGTTTTGTTTTGTTTTAAAAAAGTTTTTAAGAGTTTTTAGAGCTTCTGTGTTGTGGAGATGTCTAAAAATTTGTCTCTAGTTTCTGGTGATCTGCATATTCATGAAGGGAGACCAGAGGAAGATGCTACGAATGGATTGTGCATGCTGTTTTGCTCATATGAGAGACACAATCCATGTCTTCACTCTGTTAGTTGATCAGCTTTGTGCACTCTCTCGAGTTTTGCGCACACGAACCATCGGTACATAGAGTGTGGCATGAGAGTTGCTCTGTTTTTTGAGTTGAGTCACCATGAACACTTCCTGAAAGAGGCAGGGAGAGTTTGAACTCTATTGCATATTCTAATGCAAAACAGCCATATTCATGAGTTAGGGACATCAGACTTCTGCATCTGATGACTTTTAACCGTTTTCAAAAGTATCGTTAAGTATTTTTAAACTGTGCTTTGTGGGTTTTTGATTCCTACTGTCTGTCTGCATCTGACTTCTGCCTTGTCAAGAGATCTATTTCTTGGACAGCTGTCTCCTGTTTGAGAGCAGGTTGATTTGACCAAATTATACCCATCCTCCCACACAGTTGAGGATTGGTGTCCCTCAGTTAAAGGCAGTGATCTACGAAAAGCAATTTTTAAATTCTCAACAGGCCCCTGGAGAATTTTCCTCCTCAAAGGCAGACATGCTTTTTACAAAGATCTGAAACCATCAAGTTTTAAGGCCTGGAATGTGAAACCAACAAATTTTACACTTCAGAGTGCAACACCTTATGTCGATGTTTAACTGTATACAGTTGAATATTTTCACCTTTGACCTTGGCCTTAACTGGTGTTAAACATTTATCCTTCTAAGATCAGGTTTTTGTATGAAAATCAATCTGAAATTGTTTTGAAACTTCAAGAAGTACCCTTTTCATTATCAGTGAAATTGCTTTTGTTCTTCTTCTCCCTCTTCTACTTGTTGGTTTTTTAAGTAGAGTTGTATGATGTACTTGGCACAGGGAATGCCAGTGGGCTAAGCCTGGGACAAGAGGATAGAAACTGAAGCTACCCCATCAATTGCTGTCAATGGGGGCAACACATTTTTGTTATTTAGTGAGTTTTAAGACACCCAGACAAAAATACTAATGTACATCAGCTTACACTTATAGAAGTATACACTCTTTAAATCTTTCAGCTCCTTTTTTTTTGTAAGACAAAACATTCTGTTAGACACAATTCTCAGACAAGAAATGTCCAACTGAAACTGGAATGTCATTTTGTTGCTCTGAAATATGTGCAATGACAAATAAAGCATCTTGTATCTTGTAATTTCATCAGCCTGTGGAGCACTGATAAGCTTTTCACTCACCAGATACCAGATTTAATGATATGGTTTAAATTTTGATATTTTTGCATCCCAGTTTTTCAAACAATTAAGGGCCTTACCAAAGTTCTTGCTAATTTAGGTGTGCAAACTAAAATATTTCATGTGCTAAAAGTGAGCGTGTTGCGGGTGATCTACTAAAATAGTGTTAGGGTTGTCAAGGTTAGCCGATTTTTTTGATTACCGCGATTATAAATAGACACGGTAGGTTATTCGTGACGTTTTTTAGAAGCCACAATTACCGCAGAAATGTCTCGTGAGAGGTTCCATGCGAGAAGTGTGAGCTGCGCACACAGAGGCACAGGAGGCTTCTGTCTTGGGAAACCAATGTACATAACTGTCTGACTTTCTGTTATGTTGTACGATCAAAACTACAACAAAGCAGCATCTAATTCCCCGTTTCAGTGTGTTTACCTGCTTCTACAAGATGCCTCTGTATCAGAGCTTAGGAAGACGTTAACTGTTAATCATCTCATCTGCTCATTGTTAGCTCATCAGCTGATGTTGGCGCGAGCTGATGAGCTAACGTGCTAATGTGCTAAACTATTATAAGGTGACCATACATCCTCTTTTGCCCGGACATGTCCTCTTTTAAGAGGCTGTCCGGCCTGTCCGGTCGGGGTTTATAAAATCCTTCAAATATCCGGGTTTTTGATCTTGCCTAGCTTGAGCGCGTCACAGACCAGTGTATTTATCATTCATGTTGAATGGTTCCTTTAGAAACACGCTCTGAGAGGTGGAGTTTGACCCGAACCCCGGAACATGTATTCATTCATTCACAAATCAGTACAGAGGCGCTCCACACTCACTCACTTGCACACTGCGAGAGAACACTCGATCAGAGAGAAAATGCCGAAACGCAAAGGTCATTTCACTGATGGAATGCGAAAAAAGTTCCCCTGTTTTCGTCCTGGTTGTGACAAATGGGAGGCAGAATGTACAGTCTGCAAAGCTGGAACTTATGTCTCTGTGGCTAATACTGGTTCCAACGATCTGCAAGCTCATATCACCACAACAAAACATTGAAGAATAGGCTACCTTTCCTTTTTCTTTTTGTTCTATATTTTGAGGCATTATTTATATTTTTACGTAATTGATAATTGGGAGTGTTGTAATGTGGGACACAGGCAGGGAAAATGATAAATAAAAAATGTCCATAACCAGGATTCAAAGTTTTCTCTTCATGAGTTTTCCTTTTTATTTCCACCAGTCAGGGAAAAAACACAAGAAACACTCAAAAACACGACTTGCTCCAGTTGAAAAAACACTAAATACTGTCTGAATACTGTTCCCAAAAGGAGTGAAAGCTTGCCCTCTTTAACCAAACAAACCCCAACCAGAAATGACCTACTCCCAGCCTCTAGCAGCAGGCTACCTGATTACCCAGCCAATCAGGCAGGAGCTGTGAAAATGAGTGACTCTGCTCAGGTGGGTGCAATCAGCTCACCTGGAAGAAAGACACAGTCACTGAAAGTAGTATTACCCCCCCTCCCCCATCACAAGTAAATAAACAAAACACAAGTGAGCACACCAAACTGTCAACAAAATATCAGTGTTGGATAAAGAGGAATGCTGACCTTCCTCTTCATCCACACATCCCCCTCCATTGAACAATAATATAAGTCTTCATGACAGGGTGGTTATCTTGAAGAATGGTTCTCTGCCTCACTTTTACTAACTAAGGTGTAATTGTCAGATTTAAGAGAGATTATTATTTTTTATTTTGTTAAACATCTAAATACTTGTGTTCCTACAGAACTTGAGTCAATAACTATTAAAGACTAGAGCATGCCATATTTGTATGTGACTATTGTTTAGGAGAACTGCTTTAAAATAATAAATATATTATTTATAAAGCAACTGTTTGTGAGTGTTTTGGGCTATTTTTCAGTATGTCCAGGTGAAGTGTTCTTTTCTGGGGAATTCAGAATATTTGTTTAAGTGAGTTAGAAGCACAGAAAGCCCCCTGACCCACGGAAAACCCCTAAAAATGGGGGGTGGGGGTTGAGTCCTCTTTTCAGAGAAACGGAATATGGTCACCCTGAACTATTAGCTACGACGCGTTCAAGTCTTTTTCCTCTAACAGGAGGTTGTTTATTTCAAGGTGTTCGGTGGAATTCTGAGGATCTTAATTGGAGACATGATTTCACCGTTTTTTTTCACACGGATTCACTGAGAGCTGTCAGCTGCTCCATAAGCGCACAGCATTGGGAAGGGTGCGTTTGATTCATTCACCCAGTCTGCCCTGTTTGTGAAACAGCTCCCGTGGATGGGTGTCATTTTTCATAAAGAGGGTTAATAAATTTCACAGGTAAACTCTGTTCCGTATAAAGTACCATTATACAATACTTACAACATAAATCCTAAAACTACCCCCAATTTTTAAAGATAATGAAATTCCAGATTGAGGAAGAGAAACAAAAAAAAAAAGTTTTTTGAATGTGAATATTTTCGAAAATATTGTATCAAATTCATCTTAAAAGTGCCTTCAATTCCTAAAGTTCTTTATGGTTTTATATTATACTATTTATTTAATATAAAGGAGTATTGAAACATTTTATTTCAAAGGACAGTGAATGTTTAAAAGTTCAAGCATCATTAAAGACTTTTTAAAGAGAAACGTAAAATCACAGTTGTTTTCTTTCATACTGTCAATAATCGTGAATAATCGTAAAATTGCAATATTTCCTCTCACAATAGTCATGATTCAAAAATTTGAAATCGTGACAACCCAATGCGCACTTGATATCAGGTGCAGACTGTCCAATTTGAATGAGTATGTAGTGTGTGCCACCATCTGTCTCCATAGAGTTTGAGAGAACAGAGTGGCTGTAAAGGTAAAATCATGTCTGAAGCCATGGAGTTGGAGATCTAGGCTGGTAAACTGGCAGCTTCATAGTGTTTTACACATGCTCAGCGTCTCTTGGGATCCATGGAGAAGCATAGAGTGGGTGGTTCCACTGCTCCTAACTGGACGGTCATTGAATAAATACTGGGCTTTGTTTTCTGTGTTGCAATGCTTATTTACTGATGTAAATGACATCGGTACCGTCTGTGGGAAAGTGGAGAGTGCATCCCATTGTGGAAGAGTAGTGGTCCATTTTTGAAGACTTTCTTCCTTGAATAAACAGTGATTTCCTGTGAAGGAAACAAATAGAGGGCTGACTTGATGTGGAAACTACTTAATTTCAGACAAGTAACTAGCGGATGGGTGTGGAACATGCAGAATAGCAGTATAGCCTTCTTTCCTGCAGGGAACACCCCCCAAACAGACAGCGTATTGTGTTTTTTTTTGTTTTGTTTTGTTTTGTATTTCGATGTCTATTACTTACATTGAGACAAATACTTGAATAATAGCGTTTTTAAAAAAATCTGGTGATTACGCCACAATTTTTAATAAGCAGTGGGTCTGAGAAGTTGATATCTGAATACCCACAATCTCAATCTCTCATACATGCACCCCCAGTTCCCACATATTTATGCAGTCACACATGAGAGCTCAGACCTCCAGCCATTTAGTTTGAGGCTGATTCTCTTTGACAGCCTAAATATTTGGCTGCGTCCTGGCACCAAGGTAAATGCAACTCACAAGAATTTTTTTACAGAGAGAGAGACAGAGAGACAGAGACATATAACACATATTTGGATTACACACATGTAGGGTTGTCACAAATTTAATTTTTTTAATCATGATTATTGTAAGAGGAAATATTGCAATTTTACAATTATTCACAATTTTTTTATGCTTCTCTTCATCAAACGTCCCAAAAAATCATTATCTTTAAAATGAGAGGTAATATTGGCTACAAAAACCTGCATGCACCAGCATAGAAATCATGCTGGTCCATGCTGGTCCATGCTGATTTTATACTGGTCAATGCTGGTCCATGCAAGTGTGACCAGCACCAAAACACAACGTAGACTAGCATACCAGCATGATGCTGGTCATGCTGTTTTTTTGTAGCAGTATTGCACTTTACATGTTACAAAGTTTACCTGTGAAATTAATGAACTCTCCCAATGAAAAATGACACCCATCCACAGTAGCAGTTCCACAAACAGGGCAGACTGGGTAAATAAATCAAACGCACCCTTTCCAATGCCACATGTGTTCATGCAGCAGCTGACAGCTCTCAGTGAATCAGTCTGAAGACAAACAGTGAAACCATGGCTGTGTCCGAAATGGCATACTAAGGTACTGCATACTACATACTTAATGTGTATATACTGTTTACTTCACACTAGACGTATGATTAGGATGCCAACCCTTCACACTGTAGTATACTACTAAGTTACCCATGATGCATTTCAAACTTCTGACGACAAAAATCGGTAGCACACCAGGCTATCAAATATCTCTGTTGATTCACCACATTTGACAGTTCAGAGAGCATTTTAAGCGGGAAAGTCACCACGTAGAACACCAAAATGTGGTCATTTGAGCCATAAAACGCATGGATACAAATTTTAATTCGGCATTTCGGACATTCCATTATGCGTGCCATTATGCTATCGAAGAAACTTCCGGTCTCCAAGTTTTAAAGATATGAACCATTTCTGAAGCATTTTAAT
Source organism: Thalassoma bifasciatum (assembly GCA_008086565.1). Taxonomy (NCBI): domain Eukaryota; kingdom Metazoa; phylum Chordata; class Actinopteri; order Labriformes; family Labridae; genus Thalassoma; species Thalassoma bifasciatum. Next base: position 59,860 of record RPOG01002200.1, on the reverse strand, counting down.
GCCAAATCTAGCAAGAGCTGTCTTAATGTACCAATAATACGTTTCACTCAGTGGTGTAGTGGTCCCTGGAGAAGTGGCTATACTGTAAAATTTTGCCTTTTTAAAAAAAAGTAGACTGAAAAACACCTTGTATCAGAAACAGTGCCATGTAAGACTACTTTTTTCAGTGTACCCAATATTCCGTTAGTAGCATTTGTTCACTATTATAAAACACTCATGACTTGATCAGCAGCAGTTTGTTGATATTGCTGGTCACAAGCAGCCTGCATGAATGTAAAATGTGTTCAACATGAGGCAAACGTGTTTCAGTTATTTTTTGAACATTTATTTGAATAAAATACTTCAAAGCTGATGTTGACAATGTGTCCTTGTTCATATTTCACCCTCATGAAACACACAAATCATCAAAACCAATCAGATAAACTCAAAACAGCACCGTCATAAACTTGAATTAATCATTTGGTATTCAATAGCTGATCACTATCTCAACATACTTTAGATAAAATGTCAAATTTTGTGCATGTTATCAGGCCAAAACCACCAGAGTTGTGTAAACGTCTTGACAGGGTCATTTTTGAACTCTCTGTGGTCATTATGATATAAAAAGAGTAAACTATTTTTTTCCAATAAATGTCTTCACCCAACTACTAACCATGATTGATGGAAAGGATTGTTATCATTCATATTTTTTGAGAAAAGGCCAATTCTGCTTGGGGTGTAAACTTTTGTGCACAACTGTAAGTCTTGGGGGTAAGGACATGGCAGGCCTGCTTCTGAGGCCACAGAGCAGTTTTCAGCATGATCATGGATAAAAAAAAGAAAGACTCTGTAATTGAATTTCTTTCTAAACCTTTAGCATTATTACATGTCCTGATGCATGTCACTGGTTTGCATAAAATTTTGTCGCCTGTGCCACTCCCCCAGCCTGAGTTTGCTTTCACAAATCTTCACAAATACTCAACTGGACTTGATGCAGAAATTTCTCAGCTTTGACAGAAAAACAATTATCTAAATAATAAGTAAAGATTGAAATTTCACAACTTGAGTTTTCATTGGCTTTATGGCCTTTCATCTATGACAGCTTAGCATTGTGTCTTTCTGTGCTTTCCTGTCCTTGGATTTTGCTGAACATGAGTATATTCCTGTCACTTTCTCTGTCTGTCTAACATCCCTGTAATGTCACTTAAGTCATGTCATGTTTAGACATGCTTTTTTTTGTCATGTTATTTTTCATGTCATCATGTTTATATATAAGTTATGTTATGCTGTAAAAGAAACTGTAAAAAAAAAAAAAGGCTAAAGCACTGGCAGCACAGTTCCCAAACAGATACTGTAAAATGCAAAACTCGAAATGAAATTATTTGTAAATGTAATGTTTGGGGTATTCTATTTAAATTTTGCAGTTTTGGTTTGGCACCTGTGCTGCCAGTCCATCCATCCATCCATTTTCTTAACCGTCTATCCTGCTAATCAGGGTCGTGGGTGGCTGGAGCCTATCCCAGCTGTCATTGGGCGAGAGGCGGGGTACACCCTGGATTGGTCGCCAGTCAACCGCAGGGCTGACATAGAGACAAACAACCATTCACACACACACACTCACACCTACGGGCAATTTAGAATAATCAATTAACCTGACGTGGGCATGTTTTTGGTCTGTGGGAGGAAGCTGGAGTTCCCGGAGAGAACCCACGCATGCACGGGGAGAACATGCAAACTCCGCACAGAAAGGCCAACCATGCCCAAACGGGGAATCAAACCGAAAACCTTCCTGCTGTGAGGCTGAAGCGCTACCCACTGCGCCACCGTGTGCTGCCAGTCATTCACCATTTTTTTTACTGTTTTTTTTTTTTTTTTTTTTTCTTTTACAGCGTTTGTGTTGAGTGTTTAGTTCAGTGCAATTATTTATACTCATTTTTTTAGTGCTTCTTCACTTTCCCTCTATAGTTCACTAAGTATTTCAGTCACATTTACTCAAGTTATTCAGTAAATATACTAAATTTCTTCATTCAGCTATAATTCAAAATATCACTTACTTGTACTCATTTTAGGGTTTGTTTGACTTAATTCTGAAGCTCTGAATTCATCTTTTGAGTAAAAGGCAGGAATCCTTTAAGTATCTTAATTTACAGTTACTACATCAACTTATGGAAAATGGTAATAAACCTTTAAAAATGCACAAAATTACATTTAAAATTACAGTTAAAGATTTGCAAATACAGCAAATTATTAACTGTCATTTAGGACATAAAATCTAAAATTACAGAAAATATATGTAAATCTACTCGCATTTTGTTGTTTTATTGGAAAATAGGAAAAATTGGTGCTCTTTTTTTTCCTTTAAAGACCACAGTGGCACATATATTAGTACAAAATTATGTTCGCGACGCGTTATAGATGACATTTACGCACTTCTGCGCAGCACTTTAGCGCAGCTGTTTTACCAAGTAGAGTCCAGTGGAGTAGAGCCGAGTTGAGTTGAGTAGGGCTGGCATTGTATAGTGGAAAAGGGCCATAAGCTAACACAATTCAGAGCGGACCCAGCAAGAGATTTCAGCGTTCCAGCTACTTGCCTTGCAAATCCTTACCAAAGCTAAAAAATTCAGAGTGAAACATGCAGGAGTTTTTCATCTGAGCCACTGAACACTCCAGATCTCCACATGTGGGAATCTGCCTGTGATGATGTTTGTTCTGGATGCACACACAGTCCACTCCATCCTAACAAAAGGGGCATTTCCATGACAAAGGACAATTATTGACTTTCATTGGCTTCACATGCTTTGATATCAGCAAGGGGTGTGTCACTGTGTGCATGCTGGAGGGGGCAGCATGGAGGGTAGTTGCAGAGGAAAAAAAGAAACATGGGGGATCTGATGAAAGGACCTGAGAGACAAATGCACCCACTGACCCAAAGAGCACCAACAGGAGAGAAGCATCGCAGTGAAAAGAAAGAAATCATTCATTAAGCTTTCTTTTCTTTCACTCTCCCGGTCTCTTCTTGTTTTCTTTATCCTTCTACTCCTAGTCTATCCTTTCTGGTCTGTCTTTTCCTCCTGTCTTTTTCTTCCCTTTTCCTGAACCTCACCGCTTTCTCACTCACTTTCTTTTTATCTGGCCCTGACCGAACCTCCCCTTTTCTCCACTTGCCTCCCTAGTCTCTTCACAGCCATAATTTAAGGGGCTGAAAGGCGAAGTGAGGGAAGAGGAGAAGAGAGGACTGAAGGAAAGGGGAGACCCTGCAGATGAGGACTTTCCTTCACAGCCGTGGCACAGATGTGAGGGTGTTTTTGTAAAGTGAGTTGGGGAGGGGCGGTGATAGGCTAATTTGCGTGGCATAAAGACGGGCCTCTTTTCATATGCAGAGCACCACTTTGATGCGCGGCCGATGAAAGCTGGAGGGAGTGCAGAGTAGAGGAGAAGAGAGAGGGTGATGGAGGGGCTCTTTGTCCCTGACAAGAGGGCATCTGCCCTCCTCTCCTCTGCTTCTATCGAGGCTCCCACAATGAGCAGGCCGAGAGGGAAAGTGTCATCAGACCACCTTAGAAAATAGCACATTTAAAACAAAACATCCACTCAGTGGGACTGGTTTGTGTACTGGCATGCACATCAATACAGAAATCATTTGACAAGATTCAGACCATGCACACCCATTGATCAGAACATGGACCTAAGTGAACTGCAAAGACAGATACACAATGTAGACACTGAAAGTCAGGTCCAGCGCCAACAAAAATTCTTCTCTTCTATGGGAGCATCAGTAGCTGACATGATGAACACTTGTGTGTGTGTGTGTGTGTGTGTGTGTGTGTGTGGTGGAAAGGTCAGAGGAATTGAGGTTAGTGGCGGATTCTGTGTGAGTCCTGCTGTGAGAAGACCGTATAACCTCCAGTGTGTTAAACTGTATTTGTGTGCATGTATGCATATGTGTGTCCCGGCGGCACTCATCACACGCAGCAGGCTCACCAGGGCCCTGCCACCAAACACTGGCCTACTTCATGCCAGCACAATGGCTGAATCCCTGCAGCAGAGCAGTGAGAGCGTTGCCTGCTAAAACTCTGTCTCCCTTGCCTTTATCTCTGAGGACTTCTCAAAATAGCCAAATCAATTAGACATAAACCTTTCTTTTTGAATCTCAGAATTTCTTCCCTCAAGTTGATCTGAGTCTGCCAGCTGTTCAAAACCTACATAGATTGTTCCAGACTTAAATACCACAGTGACTGTGGGATAGATTATCTAACCCAAGTTAAGAAGACAATAAGTTGAAATATCTTCCGAAGTCAGTACACTAAGGCACCTTTTACATGACGTTTCACAGCGTTTCACAGCGTTTCACAGCGTTTTACAGCATTTCACCCTGAAACGCATGAAATCGCAATGAAAAAAATCTGCGTCCACAATACGCTGAGGGACTGAAAACAATGTAGGTGGCCATATAACTGTAGAAACCGTATACACGACAACAGTTTAGAAGCCGAACAAGAGGTAAGCTGGTCATCTGGAGTTTATATTAAAACTTTCTTCTTCTATAATTGCAGAAATAGTGCAATAAATGCACGTTGTGGTAGAAGGCAATCAGTAGATTCAGCAGCAGAAGAACAAAACTGTTGGTCGCTGGTGTTTGGTTCGTGTCTGGCACAGTGGAGGCTTATTGTGCATGCGCAGAGCTGAATGTGACGTCAGCGTATTCAAGATTTACCTGGCATAGTGTTTACATGGAGACGGTGAATACGGAGTTTTGGAAAAGTTGCACTGTGGATTGCATTTTCAAAAGTTTGGGTTTTCGGTCGGCGAATATGCCATTTCCGTGTAAACGGGAGACTGAAACGCAACAAAACTTTTGCGCTTCACCCATAAACTGTTGTCGTGTAAACGGGGTGTCAAACTTGATGAGCTTTAATAGTCTTTAAGGAGGATTATTACAGCTAATGATGATCCTCTCACTTTGTTTAGGAGCAACTGGCAAGTTAAGTTATTTTGTTTTTCCATGAAACATTTCATTATCTACAAAAAAAATTAGGTTAGCAACTCATGTCCCCAAAAAGTTGTACCCTACTGGCTTTAAATCAGTATGCATCTATTCTAACTCATTATGAGGTCAGCGTTTGTACAAAGTTTTATCCTGTCTTTTAGCATCACCCAGGTTATTTTAATAAAACTAGCTTGACTTTCAGTTTTCTCACAGGATATCCCCTACCAACTTTTGCTCTTTTACTAATGTGGCCTGATTGGCCAGCCTTAACTTTCTATTCCAAAAAAACCCTAGTGATTGTTAGTATGATTAAACTATATAATGTGTCACCTTTTTAGGTTTTGAGAGAATGAACTGCACGTAATTCACTTTGGTTTGTCCGAAACATTTTTTTGTGAAATGCTTGAGATAGGTTGAAACAAGAGCCACAGGTTTAAAATCTGTTGGTCTCCACTTTTGCTTTACTCTCTCTTCTTTTTGAAGTAAAATCAATTTCAGTGTCAGCACCATGGGCAATATAATGAGCAGACTTTGTCTACCCGAAGAACCTCAGGACAGTTCATTGCGATATGCTTGTGTGTGTGTGTGTGTGTGTGTGTGTGTGTGTGTGTGTGTGTGGAGGAAAGGTCAGAGGAATTGAGGTTAGTGGCGGATTCTGTGTGAGTCCTGCTGTGGGAAGACTGTCGGACCTCAAGTGTGTTAAACTGTATTTGTGTGCATGTATGCATATGTGTGTCCCGGCGGCACTCATCACAGGCAGCAGGCTCACCAGGGCCTTGCCACCAAACACTGGCTGATTTCACACACTTTCAACCGATTTGATTCCAGCCTCTGCCGGAGTAAAACCTGGTTCTACCATTTAATCCACCTAGCTGAATGTTGACTTTCATTTAAACCATGGACTTGTGAAAATGCCGGGCTTGATAGCTTGGTGTCGTTGTCTCATTTCAGGTGATCTTTGCCCTGAACCAAACATTACTACAGCAGGAGTCACTGAGGGCTGGCAGCCTGCAGGTTCCTTACACCACAGAGGACCTTATCAGACACTACAACTGTGGAGACCTCAATTCCATCATCTTTAATCATGACACATCCCAGGTCAGTCTCATGTTATCACATGTTATCTTCTGCGGTTGAGGCTTTTATATACTTTCGCTGTAGTCAATAAACTTAAAAACATTTTGACCTATTGACTTCTGGGTGTGTCCCAGTGACATAACTCTTAACCTTTTACCTTCACCTTTAACCCTCTAAATGACCTTTTAACCCCATGTATACTCCTATCAACTCTTGTCTAGGAGCACCTCTGAATATTTCCCTAAGTTTTCTGTTTTGTGCTTCACTGATCTTCATTCTATTGGTCTCAGGATATCTTTTCCCTGATCGATAGATAGATGGATTAATCAATCAATCAATCAATCAATCAATTAATTAACTTTTATTTATATAACACCTTTCATATAAATAAAATACATTTCAAAGTGCTTCACAGTGTTTCAAAGAAACTTTCATAAAATACGTGCAAAACAGAAAAGGGGGAAAATTGTACACTGAGAGAAAGATTTTACAGTAGAGACCAATGCACACTACGAAAGTATATTTTAAAAATGAAAGATAGTAGAAAGCGGAAATATTAAAATCGATATAAGATTGTAAATAAGATAAATATACTGCAATAAATTGGGTAAAATAAGTAATTAAGAAGGGTAAGTGTAAATAAGTGTAGTGTGAATAAATACAGTTGTGCCTAAAAGTTTACACTCCCCAGCAGAATTTCTGATTTTTTTGGCCTTTTTCTCAGAAAATATGAATGATAACACAAAGATGGTTAAACTGACCATTCTTCTTGGTAAAAAGCCTCCAGGTCCTGTAAATTCTTGAGCTGTCTTGCATGAACTGCAGGTTTGAGGTCTCCCCCCACTGGATCAATGATATCAAGATCAGGAGTCTGAGATGGCCACTTTAAAACCTTCACTGTCTTCTGCTTTAGCCAATGGCAGGTTGGTTTGTCCTTGTGTTTTGGATCATTGTCATGTTGGAATGTCCAAGAACGTCCCATGTGCAGCTTCTGGGCTGATGAGTGTAAATTTTCCTCCAGTATTTTCTGATAACATGCTGCATTCATCCTTCATTCATCAGTTTGGACCAAGTTTCCTGAGCCTTTGTAGCTCCCACATCCCCAAAACATCAGTGATCCACCTCCGTGTTTCACAGTAGGAATGGTGGACCTTTCATCATAGGCCTTGTTGACTCCTCTCCAAATGTAACGTTTATGGTTGTGGCCAAGGCTGTTCCACAGTCTCCAAGCATAGTGGTTGAAAGCAGCATCACTGAAAGTTTTTGTTCAGCTATGTGGAACAGCCGGTAGAGAGGAGATGGAAGATCTGAGTGGTCTAGCTGGTTCATAAACTAAAAGCATCTCTGAGATGTAGGGTGAATTCCAATTCCTGTCTTAACCCTCAATCTTAACCCTCAATCTCAAAATGCGCGCTCCCGCGAAGTGTAAGTGCTGTCCCGATTCTCAGAAAGTTGAGGTTGAGGGGCAAGACTGAGGGCTGTATCTCCCTCAATATTGAGATTTTCCGACACTACCCTTGGGATTAAGGGACATCCAGAATGCATTGCGTATTTTCGGTAAAGAAACCTGGCGTCCAAAGCGGCAGAGAAGGCGAGCGACAAATATAGTATTTTCTTTGTTAATGGAGATATAAATATTACGAAAACCATTGTATTATCTTAGTTTAGACCCATTTTATGGATTATTTACCTCGTTGTTGCAGAACATTTATTTTTATTTTACGATCTTTTGTCAATAGCGTCCGGTGCGGACAAACCATGTTGCTTTCGTTAAAGTTAGTTAACATTACAAAATGGTCATTTTTCTCCGTGGTAATGTAATTGATTTATCAAGATAACAGCCTATATAACATGCTTGTGCAGATAATGGTATAAGATGACCGGGCTGATGTCATCTCCTGTAGCCGCAGAGTTTTGTAACGATAGTTATAGCTGGTGTTTACCTTTCAATAAACTATGGTGTGCTGTGACAGCTGAATATGTCCGTGGTTGTGTTATTTATACAGATATTTTTTGATCACGCTAACTGAAGGAATAACTGACAGACAGTCCACAACAATTTCACTTGCATTTAAGGGGTGTCCCATTTCCAAGTCACAAGATAGCCCTTAACACTTGGTTTTGAGGGCTACTAAGATTGAGGGTTGAGCTTGAGGGTTAAGATTGAGGGTTAAGAAAGGAATTGGAATTGGGCCGTAGTCTGGTGCCAGACCGTGTAGATGCTGCTTCAAGCAATCCCCTCTCTTCACAGGCCAGTCCAAACATTTGCATAATGATATTATTTCTTTTTTCTTTCCTCTTCTTCTAACGTAGAATATCTGTAAAAACATACCCTCCCTTTCCCTTTTTTACCTCTCAGCTCTCACTTCTCTGACCCTGTAGGTCCCTAACTTCAATAATGTGACACTGCCACCCAGTGAGCAGGTGACTGCCCAGGAAATAGACAGCTACTTTCGACAGGAACTCATCTACAAGAGGAACGAGAGGATGGGGAAGAGGGTGAAGGCGCTGCTGGAGGACCACCCCGACAAGAGTTTTTTTTTCGCCTTTGGGGCAGGTTAGTGATGAAACATAAGTCAAAAAACACTGCCACGCCATGGTTTGATGTCTGAAAACAGGCTTTACAGAATCCAGAGACCCATATCTGATAGATATACATCACCTTTACCCATACAACAAAATGCCTTTCATTCTTTAGAGTTAGAACAGTCTTAAAATTTAAAAATGCACACAAAAATCCACAAATGCACGGACAAATTCACAAATGCACAGACAAATTCACAGATGCTCAGACAAATTCACAAATGCACAGAAACGATCCACAAATGCAAAGATACATCCACAAAAGCACAGACTAGAATTCACAAATGTATTTCAGTGCATACACAAATATATTTTGCTGTGAACCCCACCGCATTTGTGTGTGGATTTTTGAGACTCCCCTGACATGCTTTGATCCACAAATGCACAGACAAATGGCTGTAGCCAGTCAGATGTCTCCCTCCTATTTAGCAAGTTACAGCAGTGTAGCTTCAAGAGTTTGTTTCAGTGTGATGGCTTAGCGTTGCATCTGTGCATACAGAAATGCTAACAACAGAGACAGAGCATGTAAATCACAACTAAAAGCTGTATAATTTTTTAGACATAATTTTCAAGTGTTGTATTGGAGACTATTTAATAGTATGACGTGAAACAGACGCATGCTTTGGGGGCTGATAATCAGAAGCTCAAGAAAGTCCAGGGGCTGCAGGCTGAAGCTGCAGAGCAGCCAATGCTATGTCCAGGAGCACGGACACAGTCGGAGTTCACTGCACGCTTGGAGCTCCACTACTAGACGCCATGTTGTGCTCTGTCCTCTGACCGTGCCTGTGCTCCTGGACATGAAAGTCTTTGCACATCGAGTCAGTTACTTTTTGATGTGTTTTTCGGATCTATAATCGTATAAAAAACAATCATGCACAGGCACAGACACAGAATCTGATCTGTTTATTTTCCTATGGTCCTATTCCTACTATGTCTGAAAAATTATACACCTTTTCGTATACAGCATGTAAATCACAACTAAAATGAATTTTGAGACTGTTCTTGCTCCATATCATTCCCCTTGTTTTTTGCAGAGCACTCCTGCAGAGGAGATAAATGGTGCATTAGTCCAGACAGCCCAACAAACTTCTGTAGAGAAAGAGAAAAAAAAGGCAGGAAATCCAGGATGTGATGGAAATCCATCACATTAGAATTTGAACTCACTAATAATTTCCTACTTTGCCTTATTTAGGAAACAATACAGTGTATTTGTCCATAATGGAAAATGTACTTATAGAAATATTTCAGCCATTTCAACTTTTCCAAACATTCTTTGGTTGTATTCAGTATTGATAAGCAGCCCTGCCACTTAGTGGCTTGCTGAGTTTACTGGAGCAGACTGGACTGAGCCACTGATCTAAAGACTGGGTTATGCTACACCCAAGCTTCGCATGAGAGAACGCGAATTGCTAGAACACGTCTATCAGAGCATTTAACTGGAGTAGAAGAAGTCTGCCTTGTTAACAGGGTGTAAAACATTGTTTTTTCACCTTTTCCTCCTTTCTGTAGAGTGTGACCACAATGAACAGTCATCACACAGTTAACAAGGCGATCTCTGTGAGATGAATCAAATAAATGCCTGTATTTTCGCACTTTTTACACCTCCGCACGTCTCTGCACAAGAGTTAGACATTTTCTGCGTGAGGGGGACCGCTTGAGGGGGCGTTAGTGCCAAAAATTACGTCACTTGTCCACGTTGGGCGGAGTGGAGCACGCGGATGCGGAAAGCATAAACCAGGCTTTAGGCTTTATCAGCCAAGGGTTCAGGTAAAACAGATCTGCAGTTGGTCCACACAGTTTTAAACATGTCAGTTCAATGCTTAAAATTCTTGAGCAGCAAAGCCTGATAAGTGGGAGGGCAAAAGACCAGATAACAGCAAAGAAGATAGCACAAAGCTGTCTGCTTCAGCACGGATGCCTGTTTGTGCATGTGTTGCTGTGTCTTCAGGTGTTTATCAGAGGTACACAGACGCTCTTTATTAGTGGGAGTTGAATTGGTTTGTTTGACCCCAGCCAGTTTCATTAAAGCATTGTTCTCAGCTGATAAAAAAGAAGAGGTTAATTCACAAACAGAAGGGCATTTCTTTTGCAGGCAGACATCTTGAAAGGGTGAGCAGATTCTGGATGTTTTATGTCTGGCATGAAGCATCTAGAAGTTAATGATGTTCAATAATTGGTCATCAAAAATGAGGAGGGAAAAATGTGTTTAAGCTGCATTTATCCTGATGTGGACTTGTTGAGTTTAAATGACACATTTTCTGAAACTAGAGACTTTAATCTTTGAATGAGGTGTCACTGATGAATTTTGACCTTATGGTTCTACAGATATAAGCTCTGAAACGTAGCGTGGTAAATAGGCCAGAATTGGGTGGATGATAAGGGGTTAAGGGAGGAAGGGACAGAGGAAGAGGTGGAGCGAGAGTTAAAGGGAGCTGGGGGGGTTGAAGCTTTTGAGAGCAACAACTATTTATCTGTTCTCTTTCTTTGTACTTTTACTTTTTGATACTTAAGAACATTTAATATGAGCTACTAGTTGCACATTTTGGCAGAAGGCAGTCTGTAGATTCAGCAGCACAAGAACGAAACGGTAGGTAGCTGTTGGTGTTGTTGTTTGGTTCGTGCATGGCACAGTGGGGGCTGATGGCAACTGCAAAGCTGAGTGTAGCGCCAGCGTTTACATGAGAACACTGAAAGCGATGTTTCAGAAAAATTCCACTCCAAGGGGTGTTTTCAAAAGTCTGCCATTTCAGTCGGCTGATGTGCTGTTTCCATGTTAACGAGAGGCTGAAACTCAACAATACTTTTGCGTTTCACCCTAAAAACCTTTGTTGTGTAAAGGTTTTGACCAACCAGGAGGCTAATGTTAAAATTAATGTTTTTAAATCATGTCAAAGGTTATCATATCAGCAAATATAAAAAAAAAAGCTTTCAGTGTCACTTTTTGTTTGAAAATTGCTGAAGGTGGGAACGTTTTTCACGTACATGTTAAAACTGTGTTGTCATACCAAAAGCAATTGCACACTGTGAACTTCCAAGTGAAGTTAATTAATAGCAGCAGAAACCATTATAGCCCCTCAAAGTTTATGATGTTATTAAAGTGAAGGGTTCACGCACTTAGGGAGGAATCTATTTGCCCAAAATTTGATTTAGCGCTTTCTGGGTTCAAATGTTGGCGTCACCTCTGCATGTCAAATTTTCCGTCCTCTGATGACTTTGTCAGAAATTTCCTCATCCAGAGATAATTCATTCAGATGCAGAAAAGCAGCAAAAATGGAAGCAGAAAGAAAAGCCTTCACAGTCTGTTGGTCTCCGGGCTGGCAGGAAACAGTTGAGGGAAAGCAGACACGCACACACACACACACACACACACACACACATTCTGGAGCCCTAACAAGGAGTACATTTCACAGCGTGTCCCAAAGGAGGTGCCTTTACAAGGGCTTGGTCTTAAAAGGTGTGTGGCTGTTTGCGTGTGTGTGCGTGTTTGTGTGCATGTGAGGAAAAAAGAGAGGTAGAAAGACAGCTGGTAAGTGAAAGTGATATGGGCAATCATCCCAGACGCATTAGTTGTAGACATACAAAGGGCACGCTAGGTTAGTGTGTAGAAGGAGTGGGATGAGGCACATTAAGGTGCCTGCACATGTGTTCAGGCAAGAACACACACATACACACACAGACTCACATACAAACATACATGTATACACTTTACAGCCCTCAAGCTACACCTGAGACAGACCTGGGTAAAATGTGTCCTTAATCATCCCTGAAGGGGTCAAGGCACACACACACACACGCACACACACACACACAACAGGCCCCATTATATGGCTGTACATGACTCATCAGCAACCATCTCACAACTCTGAGCTTGTTCTTCTTCTGGCTGCAGTTATCATCTGCTTTTCCTCCAGTATTTTCTGATAACCTGCTACATTCATCCTTCATTCATCAGTTTGGACCAAGTTTCCTGAGCCTTTGTAGCTCACACATCCCCAAAACATCAGTGATCCACCTCCGTGTTTCACAGTAGGAACGGTGTACCTTTCATCAGAGGCCTTGTTGACTCCTCTCCAAGTGTAACATTTATGGTTGTGGCCAAAAAGTTCAATATTGGTATCATCACTTCAAATTACTTTGTTCTAGAAGTTTTGAGGCTTGTCTCTGTGCTGTAAGCGGGATATTTTGTGGCATTTGTCTAGAAATGGCAACCCGACCATGCAGCCCATGTTTCTCCAAGTGTCTCCTTATTGTGGATCTTGAAACATCCGCCCCAATTTTTTTTTCAGAGAGTCCTGTATTTCAGCTGAAGTTATTTTAGGGTTTTTCTTTGCATCTCAAACAATTTTCCTTGTAGTTGGAGCTGAAATTTTTGTTGGTCTGCCTGATCATGGTTTGGTTTCAGCAGAATCCCTCTCTCTCCACTTCTTAATTATAGTTAAAAGTGCTTCTTGGCATCCTCAATTCCTTGGATACCCTTTTACACCCTTTTCCTGTTTTATAAAGTTGGATTACCTTTATTCACAGATCCTTTGACAGTTCTTTTGCTTTCCCCATGAAACCAGAAACTTCAACGCAGCACTGAGTGAAAGATGCACGTGTCTGTCAGGAGCTCAGAAACTCACTGAGCTTTTATACACACACACTGATAACAAGCTAATAGATCACAGGTGAGGATGGTTACCTTTAGGAGACATTCAAACACATTTGTGTCAACTTTTGTGCATTTATCAGGCCAAAATCACCAGGGGGTGTAAACTTCTTCACAGGGTCATTTTTGAAGTTTCTGTTGTCATTATGATTTAAAAAGAGTAAACTTTTTTTTTTTTTCAATAAACGTCTTCACCCAACCACTAACCATGTATTATCATTCATATTTTCTGAGAAAAGGCCAAAAAATCAGAAATTCTGCTGGGGGGGGGGGTTGAATTCTCTGGCACAACTATATGTCCAAAAGAGCCTGGATGATCTCAGGATTGGATGTTTTAGGGACACTCACGTTCTGTGTCAAGATATACGTTCTCCCATGTTAACAGGATCAGCAGCAGCTTTTAATATGATAATGACAACACTGTTAAACCTTTAAAATAATCATTAACAGACAGACTTACTCTATCCCATCTCTCTTTTTTGTCTTTACAGATTATCAGCCTTTGGTATGTGGTTGAGTGACTTTCCTCCCACCACAAAACCTGGTGCTGTTTGCAAATTATAACTGAGAGAAGCTAAACCTGACTCTATGGCTGCTTTATTAAGATCATGTTATGATAAAAATGTAGTAGTAAACAGAAATGGCTAAGTGGCTACTTTTGGTTATCTGTCTCCATGGGGAGACATATTCAGAGATGTTTTGTTTTTTTTTGTGTGGTTTTGGAAAAAAATTATGGAGAAAGCATCGCTGGTTGACAGTCACAAGCTGCCAAACCAGATTGAAGGTTTTCAAACCATAAATGATTACTCATGTGCTTACGGTCCTGCTCACACAAAGACCTACACGACCAGGCATTCATTTAGTCTTTGCTTTCTGTAAGGGACAGCACTTAGCAGCCATAAGCTTGGCCTTTATTTGGTCATGAATTGCATTCTAGTTGGATTCTTCTCATGGCATTTATTTATCAGAGAAGTCAGAACAATGTTCATTAATATAATGTGCTTTCAACACATGTTAAAGGTCACATTCAGTCAGTCTGGATTTATCCAGTGGCAGCAGTCCCCTAGCATCCTGAGGTGTTGGGAACTTGACTCAGACTTGACCTTTGCTGGCTCAACTGAGAACTCAAAACCCGTCTATGACTTCAGGTTTGGTGACTCTACCACAAAAATGGAATATGGACAAAAACTCTAATCCCTGTGAAGTAAGTTGATTCAGATGTGTGTTTCTTGCTTTCAGCCTGCACTGAGTTTTTGGATTCAGGGGTGCTTACCATGAGTTCCCATTTCTTTGATACACTTCTCCAAACTTGTTGTTCAAACTTTTCTGCACCATACAGTGCTTGGACCTCAGCAGACCTGCAGTGTTTTTGGCAGAGTAACTGACAGAACTGAACATGAAATGCTGGATGTGTATTCATAAGGGTGGAAATATGAAGCTTTGTTTCCAGGTTTTCAGATGCATAACTAAACTGCTGCCCCCAATAACCCTGCTTTGCGTTTAAGACATTGTCATGCCTCACCGTACTGAACTGTGCTGTAAGTACATACCTCCTAGAAATTTGTCTTTTCCCTCCATCTGTTTGTCTGAAATACCACGGCCATCAATCAGCGTAAATGATGATGTAGAAAAAGCCCTTGTGTTCAGACTAACATATGGAAGTGTTTAATGCTGTGCTCCACAGGCACAGTAACTTAATCCATGTATACATTCTAGGCCTGTGTTCCCTTTATAATCTCTGCCATACGTTGGCACTCCTGACATTAATAAAATGATGTGTTTACATATCGCTGGAGGCTGAGGGCCTCGTTTCTGCAGGCACTTTCTGGGTCCTGTCTTTTTTTTTCAGACTGAACTTGAATGCGTCCATGTTTCAGTCTCAACCCACAAGCTTCTCTGCACATCATGATTCCCCTTAAACGGCACTTCATAACCACAAATTTAAATGTTTGCGGTGGTGTGATTGCCAGTGTGGTTGAAAGGCTCTATTGGTTACCGTACTTTGAAATATTTGACTCTTCACAGACAATTAAGGTTTGCCTTTGGATCTTTTGCTATTTAGGTTGGTAGGGCCACGTTGGAGTCAATACCCCTTGGTTAGTGACGCTATAATAAATGGATGGTTTGGCCTGTGCTCTACAGCTCATGACGGAGGTTGACTTGAAGTCATAACTCACACAGAGCACCTTGACCTGTCAGTATGTGGGCAGTTCTCAGTGCTAGAGTGGGAAAATAGTTACCTAATGCACCATACTTGCTGAGACCAATGCAGACTCTGAAGTCAGCATGTCATCATGTGCTGACAGTGGCAAATTTTTAATAGTAAAGTAGGAAAACGGCCTAATCATGAGATATATTTCACCTTAACTTCTTTGTTCCCATTGGCTGTCGGCCCTGTCAATCACATGTACAGTAACCAATCACCTCACTGTTCACATGAAGCTATTTGTAGCAAGTTAGATCATCTCAAAGCTCTACTTTTATGCTGCGCGTAATCATTTATTTTCATCTGTGCAACAGTAGCAGTACAATCCATTAATCCACAGGGATCCAAAAAGGAAAACCAGTTCAAAGAAGAATTATTGATCAATAAAAAATCTCCGGTATACCAGGCCCAAAAATCAAAAATTAAAGCGATCTCACTGGATCCAGTGAAGAGTTAATGTCGTTAAGCAGCGCCTTCGTTTCCCTCTGCGCGCAGCAGCACGAGGCTGTTGTTTACCTCCGCTCCTGTGTCATGCCGCCCGACATTAAGCCGCTGTATTACTTTAATGAAATCTTTTTAAAGCTTTTTTTTTTCCTTTAAAGACCACGGTGGCACATATGTTAGTACAAAATTATGTTTGTGTCGCGTTATAGATGACATGCATGCACTTCTGCGCAGCACTTTAGCGCAGCTGCTACAAAATCCACGCCCACCGTGAGTCTGGAGCCGGGCTAGTGGAAAAGCAAACCAAACTGAGTAGAACCGAGTAGAGTAGAGCCGAGCCGAGTAGAGTAGGGCTGGAATTGTATAGTGGAAAAGCGCCATATTTGTTCACCTGACACAAAGAACTCTCTAGCTCCTACAAAGTTTTACCTAGAAAGCTCAAATTTCCCCTAGATGCAAATGAGAAGGTGTAGAAGTTATGTGGTGGATGTTTTATGTCTGACATGAAGCATCTTTATTTTTTATTTTTCTTATTTAACCTTTATTTTACCAGGAATATTGCCGTTGAGATGCAATAATCTCTTTTGCAAGGGAGTCCGGGCCAAGACAGCATCTTGAAGTTAATGATGTTCAAACACTGGTTATAAAAAATAAATAGGAAAAAAAAGGTGTTTCAGCTGCATTTATCCTCATGTGGACTTTAGCCACATACAAAAACACGACATTTTTTGAAACTAGAGACTTGAATCTTTCAAATGAGGTGTCACTAATGAATTTTACCTTATGGTTCTACAGTTATAAGCTTTAAAAACAAAGCATGATAAATTGGCGAGAACTGGGGGGGAACTAAGGGGTTAAACACTTGATCCTTTAAATGATGTGTTATATGGATAGAGAAAAACTAAAATCACTACAACAGCCTAGGATATTTTGTTGTGTGCACAGATCATCTTAATTGTAACTTGTGCTGAAATACTGTATCTCAAGCAGTTTTTATGTTTGTGACAGCTGTTCAGGAGGGTTCATTTTTATTTGAAATTTCCAGGGAAACTGGAATTCATTTTTGTTTTTCATTATTAAGGGTCTTATGAGCTACTCAATACTGATTCCATATTTTGCAATGTCCACGTTTCAACACCTGCTTGGCAGCCAATGGCAGCCAAGCTTCAGCCTAACTTGCAGATCTGGAATTTTATCACAGATCAAGACACCAAAGACTCTGAAACTACTGCAGTTCCTTTCAAAAGACACATTCAGGTCATCACAAGGACATTTCACTGTCAGTGGCGCAAAATGTTAAGATAAAGATGGGCTTAGTAACTGTTGACTCTTGGCATTGGTACTGGCAAGCTTACTGCACATGGGAAATTTTCAGAAGCATCTATTAAAGAGACCTATAAGCTACGCTACGTTCTTAAAAGAAATGTCTCATAAGTTGATCAAAACACTGAAATGATATTTCTGCTAACTTGCGTGATGCAGCTGCAAAAGCAGGGTATCATAGATATAGTGTGAATAGTTGGAACAAACTTATGAGGGTGAAACAAAACGAGAAAACCTCAGAGGATGTGAAGTAAGATGTTCTCATGTTTAAAACAAGCTGCTTTTTAAGAAAATCCAGGGGGTTGAAATTGAGGGTTTAAATGTGTCATTTTCATCCTTTTGTTTTATAAACTGGGCTTGAACCAGTCTGGTTCACACACAGAATTTAAAATGTACTCTAAAGCCCTGGACCAAACCTTACACATACCTGGCCCAGTTCCTGTCTGTTTATTTTTCTCAGCTTTACATCACTGCAGCTGCAATTTCTTTGACTACTTGTCTTCTCCAGATTGTGTGAAAGTCAGAAACGCAATGCGGAATGCAGATTTGGCATAAACATCCCTATTTCTCCTTGCAAAAAAGCTGAAGTAAAATTTTCTTCTGCATGCTGCTTGTCTTTCAGCTTTGCCTACAATCACAGTCCCTACTATCCAATATTATATTGTATCCTCTCCTCGCCTCTGCTCTCCCCCTCCTCTCCTCTCCTCTGCTCGCCTCTCCTCGCTTCTCCTCGCCTCTGCTCTCCCCCTCCTCTCCTCTGCTCGCCTCTCCTCGCTTCTCCTCGCCTCTCCTCGCTTCTCCTCGCCCCTCCTTGCCTCCAACACAGATTACTATTAGAAACTTTAGTAGAGGGATGTTGACATGTCAGGGGTGTCTGTGATGCATCATCTGTTCTGTCTGTCTCTGTCTCTTCTTTAACAGGGGAATAAACCTGTCAGCCCCTCTGAAAAACAAACGGTCCTTTAAGCTGTTGAGTGAAAAGCACCCCAACATACACATTTTGTAGCACTCATCGGGTCAAAGGCCTCGTCTGTGCACTTGAAAGACATATTTCATATGGCCAACACTCCTCTCCCACAGCAGTGCATGCCTGTCACAACAGCTTGTTGTGATTTATTGAAAGAGTTGAACTCCTCACCCCTGACCCCATTCAAATCCAGCAGTATTTCTTTCTGCACCTGGAATTAGCTTTTAAAATGCCTGCCCAGAGGCCAAACTTTCGTTTGGAGCAGAAATACCTCACTGCTGTATGAAAGGGAAAGGGAGAGGGGAATCATAGAGGTAGTTGATGAACAGCAGTGCAGCTATTGATGACTGTGGGAAGGAAATGTTGAAGAAGCTGTTCCTTTTGATTTCAAGGGGAAGGAAACATAAAGGAGAGAAACACACTGCCCAAAGGGAATGAAGATATAAAGAGACAGAGGAAAAACAAAACTTGTGTGATTTGTGGCTTCCTCTCTCTCTCTTTCTCTACTTTCTCTCCTTTCTCTTTCTCATTTTTTCACCATGTGGAGAAATTGAACACTCTTTGTTTGACCAGCTTTTAGGCTAGAAAACTAGGATAGGAGTTACCTGAATTCATGCTAAATCCAAGGAGAACATGCTTGAAGTCTTACACTTTGGGCGGTTTGCGTGACAACAGATAAAATGTAAAGTTTTTTTTTTTATATAAATATTTATTGAGTTTTGAACATTTTTCGAGACATCAAAGTTACAATAAAATGAAATAAAACACAAGACAAGAAAACAAGACCAGGCAAAAAAAAAAAAAAAAGCAGATACAAAAGACAAACAAAAAACCCATACAAACAAATAAACAAGTACAAAACAAAAGATCACCTTACATACACACTGTTGCCACTAGGTTATTCTGTGCATTAGATAAAGGGAGTACATTACCCCAGATAACTTATTAAATACATCATTCTGCCCAGTATCAGTTTTTGGGTGAGAATTACAGACACTACAATCTCTCTGCCATACCCATACCTCATGTCCTGATATGTGACAGATATTTATTTTCTAAAAAAGCAATAAATAGTCCCCAAATACTGTCAAACAATTCTTGTTTGTCTTTAAGTGTATATGTTATTTTTTCAAGAGCCAGACATAAGGACAGTTCATCAAACCACTGTGTAATACTAACCCTGCCACTGCTTTTCCAAGTCAATGCTATTGTTGTTTTGGCCTGTAGTATGCAAAGGTCTATAAATATACGTTCTCTGCAATTTATGTATTGTCCTTTAGGGTAGATACCAAGAAGAAAAAACTTTGGTTCAGCCACTAAATGAAATGAAAATGAAACTCCTGCATGACACATCTGACTTTGTCCCAAAATTCCTTAATTTTTGGACTTTTCCATATGCAGTGGTAGTACGTGCCTTTATCTTCCCCACACCTGTTACACACATCTGAGATGGCAGGGTTATATTTGTGTAGCTTCTCTGGAGTTATATAGACTCTCATTAGCCATTTGTATTGGATCAATCTTAAACGAGTGTTGGCTGTTTGAGTGTGTGCTTTTTTGCAGGCCCTATCCCGTTCTTCAGTAGAAATTTTCTCTTGCACATCCTTTACCCATGCTTTTAGTTTACTTTCAGATGATTGTCCTGACTCTAATGTTAGCATGACATATACTTCTAATTCCTTTACCAAGAGGGTTTTTAATTAATAGTTTCTCCAACATAGACACTGCAGGTTTGATCAGGGCCTGATTCTGGTTAGCTCTGATAAAATGTAAAGATTTTGTTGCATATCCTCTCATTTACGCAGAAATGGTGTTGTAGCCAACCTTAAACATAGAAAATTGCCTTACGGGTGGGATTTTTCCTAGAATGCTGAGACCACCATTGTCATGTGAACAGCATCCTGGAATTTGAGCCTGAATTTCTGATTGTCTGTCCGTCAAGACACAGGACAATCCTCAACCCAAATGAAGGCTGTTACTGGTGTTGACTGCAGTCAAATAACCATCAGCCAGTGTCTGGGAGAGAAGGGCTTTCAGAATTAAAACCTTGTCACAGGTATGAAAATTCCCTGTTTGGACTTTGACAGAACGCAAGGAGCCTAGGTAACATTGAAAGGTGGAAGGAAGTTTTATTATCTGGGGACAAAAAATGGAACCTTGAAGGTCCTGATGGCCTCCAACATTACTGGCATGACAAGGAGATCCCACCGAGATGTTTTCCATGTTGCACAGTGGAGGGGGCGCCATCACGATCTAAGCTGCTTTTTTGTTCAATGTAACAATGGAGCTTCAGGTTGTGCAGGGGAGTCAAATAGTGGCTGGCTATGCTGCAGGGGGGCATCCTTCATGACTGAGGGCCCTGTTCTGTGTGCTATTAATTGGGTTTTCCAACAGGTGCAGTTCACAGTTGTAGCCTGACGAAGGACTTCTTCTCCTTCTAGAAGAATAAGCTCACTCTTTTGGGGCATCCAGCATGTTCCCCTGATCTTAATCACATTGAGAACATTTGGGGATGGATGACCAAGGAACTTTACAAAAATGGATGTCTGTCCTAGACAGTGGATGAGCAATCCCATTAGCCTCCTCAAAACACTTGTATCAAGCACAACCTTGAATTGATCAAAAAGAACAGTGGAGCTACAAATTAATGAGTCCTTTTTTCAAACTTTTATTTCAATTTTAGGGGTTCTCCAGGTTTTTTTTAGGTATGGTTTTTATTTTTTAAATATCATCATCATCATCATCATCATCTTAAGTTCTTGGAGAAATCATTGATGGAGATCCTTATTCACAGCCAATGAACAGACAATTTCACTTTAATTGTTGAGTGCAATTAACAGGTAACTTTTTTGCCCACTCCAATTTCTTCTTTTTGCATTTTGAAACTGTACTTAGAACCTTTGAAGATTCAGCAGTGCAAATTGTAAATTAGTGCAATTTTTCAACTAAGACTATGATCGATGTAACGGTTTTAAACCAGTTGTTGTTGAGGAACCCAAAAGCAAGTAGAGACGGTGGAGGCAATTGCAATGAGGTTTATTTCTGGATTGAGAGGGAAGAGTGAGGGAGAGTGATCCTGGGAGAGAGTGGCAGCGTGGCTGAGTCTGGGCAGCAATGCAGGAGATCAAGTGGAGACACTGGAAAGTAAGGAGAGAGAGCAGCATTTAGCAAACAACAAATCACAGGAGATAACAATATTAGCATATACTTATCGCTAGAGAAGCCCGATGTACCACAGTAGGAGTGGGAATAATCTGGCACCAGACTCTTCTCTCAGCAGGCCTTTGTGCAGAGTGGTTGATGAGGGTGATTAGTCTCAGGTGTGAGAGTGCAGGAGTGGCTGGTGAAGGAGTGGCTGGAACCACCAAGGCTCTGCAGGGGGGGGGATCAGGAAAAACTCCACAGCAAAGATCACCACAATCGGAAGTGTATACTAGTTTTTCTCCCAAGAATCCAACTGTAAGCAAATTGTCACTACAGCAAAATCAAAATAGTCTTTCAGGTTTGATACAAACATCATAGATAATTTCATTTTGAAAGCTGTGAGAAAAAAATTGCTGCTGTAGATTTCCAAGTTCTTGGTTTTTTTCTTAAAAGATTGGGGCTGAATTTTGAAAAAAGTCTCAAGATTAGTTTCAGATGCAGTCTGGAGGTAATTGAAAAAGAGAAACAAGTGGTCTCACAAAATCTGTCCAGGAAAAAAAGCTGACAGAAACAAGAGAGGTGAAGGGAGAGACAAAGTGAATATAGACTGAAAAACAGGCCTCCATCCTGTGGATCTGCTCATGGTTATAACTCAGTCCTGAATTACAGATGACATACAGGCCTTGTTTGACAACTACAAAATCTCATGCATATTACTCCTGTTAAATAGGCCCAAAAACTGCTTTCTTAGCCACATGTTTCAAATCTGGGCTCAGTGAGAAAAACATCTGAGGGAAACTACGAAGTTGAAATTCAAAAATGTGTGCAGGCAACTGATTCCCCTTGGTGTCCTTTTCTGTATGGAGCCCAGCTGAGATGAGGGTCACAGCAGGATGTAAGGAGGAGTGTGTTTTTAAAGGAAAAAGTTTTCAGGAGGGATACATTTGGTGGGTTCGGACTAGCAAACATTTGTGAGGAATGAAACCCAAAAAGACAATGACGTGTGCACGTTGAGTGGACCAAATATTTGTGCTCAAACCAGCAAAAAATTTGAAATAGATTAAGTGTCAAACTTTTCTGCTTTTTTTGCAGAAAGGGATCTCACCTCTTTACACTAGTTTACTTTGGATGCCTTTTCAAAGAACAGTCTTCAATGCTGTTAGGATGCCAATACATTTTGGCCCTGTTTCACAATGTTTCACCTGAAAACGCAAAAAAAATGTGTGAAAAAAATCTGCCCTTACATCAGATATATGCGCGACAAGTTGTTTTATCGTTTTACCGCCTACTCATTTATTAAACGTTCAGTATTTTTGTAGTCGGTTAAAAGCTGCATTAAGCATCATGCATCTTGTTCTTTTTGCTCCCCCCCCCACATGCACATGTAGCAGGGGTCAGGGCCACAAAGTTTGGAGAGGAAAGTTTGGAAAAGTAAAGTGTGAGGATGGCGATGCTACCATGCAAGAAAATCAGCACCGTTTGGCACAGTTGCAGCTGCTGGTCCTTCAAGAAGGGGGAGCTCATTTTTTCCCAGCCTACATCATAAATGTGTTTGTGTATTTATATGTAAAATACACCCTTCTTTCCTTTTCTAGTCGTTTTTAACAAAGACAAACTCGCCTATCGGTAAAGTCTCCAGATCAGTTCAGAACAACAGAATACAAAACTTTGAAAATGCCCTTTAAGAAAGAACTCGCCATACAATCTTTATTTCTATAAATATTTCTTTTGACATTACTGGTACATTAAGTGATGGCTGCTTCACCTTGAATTGAATCTCTAAGTGAGTATTAAAAAGGTCTAGTTTTTAATTATTATCAGAAACTTTGGTGCTCCTTCTTGTTAGAAACAAGTCTTTTCCAGGGGATAAAAAAATCTCTAGCTCCATATTGCAGACTGAGAGGATGACAATGGGGTGTCTGCTGCTTTTTACAAATACAAGGCTCCATTCTGTGTTTAGCAGCAGTGATTGTGGGGCGCAGAGTTCAGCTGACTCATGTAGACATAAACAGCTAGCTAAAAGGCTATGTGGGGCGCAGCGCTGCCTGTAGGGTCTGTTTATCCAACATGCTGTAATGTTGTGAGAAGTGCTGCTCAGGTCCTGCTTACAGGCTATAATGTAAATATTTGTATGTATGGTAAAGGAAAGCTATTTAAGGCTTACCATATATTGTATTAATTTGAGCCACTGATTCAGCAAACTTGGTGTTTCTTTAAGGATGGATGCCATCATGGTGTCCCTGTGATGTTTGCAGTGGTGGACAAAGTACTCGACTCCAGTGCTAAAGTCAAAGTATTGATAGTACTCATTGTCAAATCTTACTCAACTACAAGTAAAAGTTGCTTGGTCAAAATTTTACTTAAGTTAAAGTACTATAGGATTTACTTTCAAAAATACTTCCAGTCATGGATGAAAGTATTGGCACCCCTGGAATTTTTCCAGAAAATACACCACTTCTCCCAGAAATTGTTGCAATTACAAATATTTTTGGTATGAATGTGTTTATTTCCTTGATGCCCATTGGAAAAACCTAAAAAAGCTGAAGAAAAAAGCAAAAACTGACACAATTTTACACAGAATGCAAAAAATGGGCCAGACAAATTGTTGGCACCCTCAACTAAATGTTTAGTTGCACACCCTCTGGAAGAAATAACTGAAACCAATCACTTCCTATAACCATCAACAAGTTTCTTGCACCTCTCATATGAAATTTTGGACCACTTTCTTCTCTGCATACTGCTTCAGATCTCTCAGATTTGAAGGGTGCCTTCTTGCAACAGCAGTTTTGAGATTTCTCTGTAGGTGTTCGATGGGATTTAGATCCAGACTCATTGATGACCACGTCAGAACTCTCCAACGCTTTGTCCCCAGCCATTGCTTGGTGCCATTTGAGGTATGGGTCATTGTCCTTCTAGAACACATAGGACTTCTGACACAGACCCAGCTTTCCAACAATAGGCCCTACATTACAGCCCAAAAAGTTTTGATAATCTCCATATTTCATGATTCCTTGCACACTGTCAAGGCCCCCAGTGCCAGAGGCAGCAAAACAACCACAAAACATCACTGAACCTCTTCCATGTTTGACTGTAGGCACTGTGTTCTTTTCTTTGTAGACCTCATTCTGTTTCCCGTAAACAGTAGAATGACTTGCTTTTCCAAAAAGCGCTACCTTAGTCTCAACTGTCCACAAAATGTTCTCCCAGAAAGATTGAGGTTTACTCAGGTACACTTCAGTAAACTCCAGTCTGGCTTTTTTATGTCTCTTTGGGCGTGGTCACACTGGCCAACCATACCGTGCTTGGGCAAACTTCAGACGTAAAGCACGGCTTGTTTGGCCAGTGTAAACCGTGCTGCGGCACAGCCTACTTACCTGGTACACGATGCATCATGCATGAGCATGTGGGAGTGTGTGCTGCGTGTACACGATGCATCATGCATGATGTATGACCACCGTGACCACTCCTCTCGATAATCATTCTGAACAATGGTGGGGTGTTTGAGGGCTGTGTTGGTCCAAAATAACCTAACAGAAGCCAAAAAGTGAGTAAAGTTGCATCAATGTTCTCCATGTTCTCTAATCTGCTGACTCTGATGAAACCTCATCTTGTAAACAGATGCTCCATAGTGACGTAAGCAGCCGTGCATGTGCTGGCAAGCGTACTGAAGTCTGGTTCATGTTGTAATGGTGTGACCGTCAGCCGTGCTCTCCTGGGGGGGAGCGGTGCTGCAGGGAGTGAAAGCTTTCTGTGTAGACACTTTGGAGTAGGTGGATGTGGTATGTCTGACTCAAGGTACAGTTTTCTGTGTTGATGAATTGCCTGTCTTTTTAACATAATGGCAATAAAGTTAAAAAAAAAAAGCTCAAGTAAAGAGCATATACTCAAAAATGTACTTAAGTATAGTACTCAGGTATGTGTAATCTGAAACTGTCCTTGACTAGATGTTTGACAGCCTACATGTGTACAGAAAGCTTTCAGTCGTATTTGTTTTTAGAAAGACAGTTATTTTTGTTTTTTCCTCATAACCGGTCTCCTGTGAAGTACTTGAAAGCAATACTTGAGTAAAAGTACAAGTATCACACCAGAAAATGACTTTGATTGAAGTTAAAGTCATCTTTAAGAATATTATTTGAGTTAAAGTCTTTAAGTACCTGATATATTTAGGTGTCGAAAGTAATTTCCTAATATAAAATGTACTTAGCCTCTTATGCTCCACCTGGGCCCGGTGTCCCGTTTGCCATTCTTCTGACGTCACCAAAGTATAAACAGTAACACCTTTGTCAAACATAAGAAGGCTATACTGCGCTAGAAAGCTTAGATTCTTCATATTTCAGCAGCATTACTTGACCAACAAAATGTAATTAGTGAAAGAATTGGTCAGATGGGGATCACAAGCTAGAGAGACTGCTGAAATATCGTTTTTTAGTCATAAAAACAGTTGGACAGGGTTCTCAACTCATTGTAAAGGCCAACATTGTGATTTTTTGACTTCATCAGTATTTACAAAAAAAACTTTTTCCTTTTGTTTTTTCGAAACAGCATGTAAGATATAAGGCAGCACTGGAACCTCATGTACCATGCAAAGGTTTCATGGCAAGTTGTCTTAATCCTTTCCCAACCTCTGTGATCTCTAAGAACACCCACTTCCTGGATCTTGGCAGAAATTTTCAAGAATGTTTTTGTTCGAACAGTATAGTGTCATTTTACTCCATTAACCTCTAATTTAAAATACTACTGAAAGTGAGTTGATCCACAAGCAAAGTTTGAACAGTTATTAGAAAAATGGAATCAGCTCTCTTTGAATTCAGAAGTCTTCATATATGAAACTGTTCCAGGCACGAAAAGCTCTGTCCTTGGACCAGTTCTGCAATTATATAAAAACCTGCACGCTTCACCTATCATGTCATGACTTCATCTATGACCCTCCAACTCCAAGCGTCTGCGTATGAACACTTTAGCATGTAGAGTCTTAGCTGTGAATAAGACCTTTCAGTTCTGTCACAACTTTTTATCTCTACCATCTACCCTCACTTGGAGCTGCATGAAAAATGTACAATCCACATATTGTGCATTGGTCTGTGTACTTTTGGCCCTTTTCATAGGTTTAAAATGTATGAAATTGTCCTACATAAATAATCTGTGGAAATATATGTCAGATGTCACAGATATCACTCCCAAAGTGTGTGTCTTAAACATGTGCTGCAGGCCTGTTTCTAATAACACTCTGAATGAGGTTGATCTCTGCTCCTCATGTAGGGAACATAAAGAATATTTGAGTGACATGTGCTGGGCCTTGGGGGCATCCACTTAAAGAAGAGAAGAAATCTCTGTCGC
Source organism: Thalassoma bifasciatum (assembly GCA_008086565.1). Lineage (NCBI taxonomy): Eukaryota > Metazoa > Chordata > Actinopteri > Labriformes > Labridae > Thalassoma > Thalassoma bifasciatum. The sequence goes on along the minus strand of RPOG01002200.1, from coordinate 33,165 downwards.
AAAAAAAAAGAGAATAATTTTGATTTGCCGTGAGAAAAAAACAAGCAGAAAAACTGATCCTGATTTTGTGAGTCAACATATTTAACAAAAGCCATGCAAAGGAAACATCTGGGGAACCAGTGTAGCAGGACTAAAGTTAATATGACGCAGAAGAGTGCAATAAAAGCTGCACAACATCAGTGTTTTCAGAGTAATCGTATTTTATTTTGAAGCTCACATGAAATGAAGAAAAGAAGATATGGATGCTGCTTTGCCCTGTGCCTCACAAAGCTACTGGGATGTCCTTTTGTTTTTCAGATTGATGAGGTTTTTCCTTTACTCTCCGGTTTAAAACCCCTGTTAGGTTGTACCTACGTGCTGAATGAGGGCAAACAGAGAAGGTAATTGTCACAAATCACCCAGCATATTCAGGCCTTGCAGTCGATGGCGTTTGCCAAAGACTAAATCATACATGAGGCCTTATTTCAGGAAAACTCAGACCTTTTAAAACATTATTTTCTTTTCCTACTTTCTACCTCTTTCCCAGCAATCGGTCATTTTTAATCAAAGATGTTGGAATTATATATTTTTTTGTAATTCAATCATTGCGGTGCAGTGACTGGCTGCAGCTCTGCCCCTTTTCCCCAAAATAGAATGAAGCATGTTCTTTTAAAGGTGCATGTGCCAGTGAAAAACTTAGAGCAGGTAATGTGGTTTGAGTTCTTTCCTCATCCATTTGTAGACAGAATTTTAATAAATGTGGAGAAAAAAAAGGCCCTCATCAAGAGTGTTTGACATAAAGGAGTTACTCCTGACTGGAGATGAGGGTTCAGTCCTCATCAGCAAAGTTATTGATTTAAAAAGGACAGTTTGTGTTGGAGAAACCTCTTTGAAAAAGTTTTAAAAAGAGCTTGGGCTTGTTTTGTTCATTTTTTGCCCCTTTTACAAATATGAAAAACAAGGTAAATGTGTAAAGCAAGAGCCGAGAAAAACTTTACCAGGGTCATTAAAAACAGCAATCACACTTTTTTTAAATTTTGTTTTCTTTAAACTCAAAAACAAAAAAAACACAACCCATATTCAGCTTTTTAAAAAGACATTTAATTCTTTGGGAACAAGTCAAAACTGATGGTCTACCTCTTAGAATTTGTGAGTATATGTACTTTGTGTACTGTGTGTGTGTGTGTGTGTGTGTGTGTGTGTGTGTGTGTGTGTGTGTGTGTGTGTGTGTGTGTGTGTGTGTGTGTGTGTGTGTGTGTGTGTGTGTGTGTGCGTGTGTGTGTGTGCATCCCTTTGAAGTTTTGGAGTCTGCCCACCCCTCTGCAGCCCTGCATTGTGCCGAACAGCTCCATTTGTCCTGTCTTAATCCCCTGGTGAAAACTCACATAAATCACACTTAGCTGTTTCTAAACGTGTGCTGGCTGGAAAACTCAGCCTCTGTCTTTCCTGGTTTCCAGCTCCTGCGGAGAACTTAGGAGTTGCTGGGTGCTGATTGAACCTATCACCTGTATAGATAACAACCGAAACTAAAAGTGGAGTTAAATTTAAGTCTTGTTTTTTGGATGGAAACTTTACTATACTCACAGGACCCTGATGTGGAATTACACAAGCTTTCAAATGAGTGAAAGCACACTAACTTAGAGCATAGGAGGTGAGGCACAAGTTTTTCATTCTCAATATACCAGATACAGAGCAGCAGTGAGTAAACACCTAAAGATAGCTTTTAAAATCTTCAAAGCTCCATGGATCTAGACTCCTTACCTGTTCAGTCCTCTGTTGCCAGACCAAATTGAATGTTGACTTTGCACTTCTCATTTGAGTTCCCTTTGTCTTTTTCCATGACATAATGGGTCAGAGTTTTAGTCCTAGAGATGGGGCAGCATCGTGGCAGCCATCAGACTGACCCCTCTCTATGGATGGCTCAGGGCCAGATTAAAGTGCCGGGGCTCATTGTTCACACAGCCCTGTGGTGCCACGGCTGAGCAGCCCCAAACAATGAGCCTCTGCTCCCCCTGTTTGGAGAGAGGGGAAGAATGGAGACCTCTTGACATGGCAACCTGAAGCCTCAATGCCTCCACTTCATGTAGTAGACAGGGTCTACATGAGAGAAAGGAAGAAAGAAAAAAAAGAGACAAGAGGGCAGGTTGGAGATAAGAATTGAGGAGAAGAGAGAAATACATGTGGCTCTTGAAGAAAGAAGCTTGATCTGAGGGTGAGAAATAATTACAAGAGAAACTAAAACAAAACTTTATAAATTTATAATTTAAAAATTATAATAAAAATACAAGATGAATGGAAATTTAATGGGATAGAAAATATAATCTTTGTAAGAAGTGAGAGAGGAGAAATATATGCATGAACCAGCATTTGACAAAAGATGGGCATTTGAGCATCATGGCATCTGTGAAAAAGTTTGGAGGGGAGGAGAAGCTTAATGAAAAGACCTGTGTCATTACCAAACTAAGTATTACTAAACCACAAACTTAAGTTAATGGCTGTTTTCAAATTTGCATACTATACTAGCAGTACATACTGATTTGCCCATAAGGCAGTGTGAAGTATGTGAACAAATGAGAAAGTTGCAGTATCCCAAAACTACTTGGATGACCTACTGATCCCAGAAAATTTGTCAGTTTGCATTGGACCAGTCTTCTTGCCGTACTGTTTCTGACAATGCATGGCGCCTGGCCACAGATTGAAATCCAAAATGGTGGAGACCGATGAAAGTTTGGGCGGAGAGGTGGAAGAATACAAGTGTGAGTGCAATATGTGTTTTTGTTTACCTTTTTGATATGTAAAATCGTGAAATAAGTTGAAATGAGGTTACTGTCATTGTTGTTCTGCCGTGATGGCTCATAACGGCCAGAAGGATGCTGTTGAGTCTGTCCTATAACAGCTTTGCTAAAAGTAACGACACAGTCTGAAATTTTACAGTTATGAACATTTAACTACAGTGACACATTTCAATCTTTGCATTAAATTTGTTTCCTTTAGGGACAGCAGAACACAGGGATTCTGATTCATTTGCATACCTCCAGCTCAGCAGCAGCAGAGGGGGGTAAACCACTGCTTTAGTAGCGAGTGAGTTAGCCTCTACCTTTCATTTCTTATTTTGCATCCCCCAGCCAGTCCACTCTCTTTTCCACATCCACCATTCGTGAAATTAGTGACGACAGTTTTCCCTCAACTTAGCTGTGGTTTGGCGTATGTCTTCGAAGCTGGCTGAATCACCGGATATCTTTTGCAGCGTGGCAAATATGTTAGCAATACCTTGACCAACGTGCGGTACCTCTAGGCCCTCTGGGCTGTTACCTTCATTATCTCGACTCAAGTTCTTGGATCACAAATGTGCCTTTATGTCCCCAATTTTAAGCTGCTTCGCCACACTGTGCAACCAAAAAAGGCTTCTACAGCAAAAATAATTTGTCTTACACTTGATGGACTGGAAATTATGGTATAAATCCTATCATACTAGTCGGTGCTCCAGTTCAAGCAGCCATCTCTACCAACTGCATCACATGACTCTCGACTCGAGATTATTTTCAGTGAATAACATTTGGTATAATGGTAAAAATCTAATGTGATGAATTTTTCTGCAATACAAACACATGTAAACACAGACGTCCTCTGCAGTTATTACAAATTATCAGAGGTCCCCTGGTATAAGTAATGCAGTTCAAAGTGCTGGGACCTATGATCATTTGTAATACCTTCAGAGGACGTCTGTGTTTTTAATCCTGTTCTGTACTGCAAATTTACTTCTTTTCAAATTGAAAATTCGAACTTTTTGCTCCAAAATGTAGAGGTGTCTTTCTGGAGAATTTAATTTATCTATTATTGTTAAGTTGCCCTAAAATGCAGCCATAACCCATGGTTTCGTTTTGCACATTTATAATAAAGTCAAGAAAAAAAAAATCAGTTTTCATTCCCCAATGCTCAAACTGGAAACCAGTGTAGCAAACTACAAAACAGTCCAACTAGAGCTGACATACTACATACTACATTTAAATGCAGTATGCAGTACCTTCTACGTCCTGCACTAAATACATACTGGATGAGAATGTAGTTTGTGGTAGGTAAATTTGAAAATATTTTTGGACGTTACAAGTGTAAAAGCTGCTAGCAATCCTATGTAGTTTGGTGTCAAGGCTAAAAGCACAGTAATCTGTTAGTCTTGCTTTGTCCTGAGTCAAAAAAGAAGTTGAATTAAGATTCTAATCTCCCAAAATGAAGAATATTTCTGGCAGCCTGACTAATGCTGAGCTACACTAATTACCTGAGAGTCATATTTTAATCAACTCGTCTTGGTAAAAGAAATTTAAAGACCATTCATTTTAAGTGTTACAGGCTGTGTATGACTTAGATGAAAAGTTTTATGGCATTTCTATCAACTACTTCTGCATTCAGTTTCTACTGCATCTTCCTTCATTGGATTTTCCTCTTGACAGGAAATTATCAGCTCAGTGTGGATGTGTTACATCATGTGACAGAATGCACTTCTGTGTGTATGCATGTGTGTGTGTGCGTTTGAATATTCCTGGGTGTGTCTGTGTGTTCACTACCATCATACCACAGAAATAAAACAGACTAAACTCAACAGGGAACCATTTTTCTTTTGTGTCTGTTTAAGTTTGTGTCTTGACAACTCCTTTCACCTCTCCCCTGGCTCCTGTGAAACTTCCATTTTTCTATCTGAACCACTAAAGAACAATTAAGTACTGGCAGTCAAACACTACAGTCACAGAAAAAGAGAATTTCTGACACGACGTTGCTCCTGGAGGCTCATGTGTTGTTGTTACACCTCGTTATCACTCTGTTTCTCTCTTTGCAGGTCACTTTCTGGGCAACAATACAGTGATTGATGTACTCCGTCGCCAGGGATACGAGGTGGAGCACACTCCTGCTGGGCAGCCCATAAACAGGTATATTTATTGCTAAGTGCCCTAAAACACACTCACACGCAAACACACAAACACACACACACACAGATGTATATACATCATCTCTGCAACATCATGAGAAATGACCCTGAGAATTCAAACATTTGTCCATTTTCTGAATATAATCTGTTTTTCTTTCTTCTTTTAGTGACTGAAACTTTCCAAATCATTGAAATTGTTCAGATTATTCATTCATATTTTCTGAACCTGCCATAGAAAAACAAAGCTATGATTTCACTTTCCGTAGGAAATGGTTTAATGCTGGTGAGGCAGGTTTACCTACAAATTCACACATTTATGCAAGATATCTTTGAAAATGGTCAATCAAAAATATGAAGACAAACTGAGCAATTTTGTACACAAACGAAACCATCAAGGGTTAGTTTTATAACTCGGGGGGAGTTTATAACTTGTGTGCCTCAAAAGCTAATATAGATTGAAAAAAGAATCAAGTAGAAAGAGGTTATTTACAGATGTTGAATTAAGACTCGGGCTGAAAATACTGTGTATCCTTGTACTTTTGGCCATTATGATTTCCTCTGAAAACAGGACTCTGTAAATCTCAGGCCCATATTTTATCACTTAAACTGAAATAAGGTTTCCTTCCTGACCACATTATACTGAGCAGCAGCTGCCTCATGGCCCTGACAGGAGTATTTATTTCCTTCAACCTTTTCATCGACTGGATTTGAAATAGGAAATCGTTTTTCAAGTAAGCACAACTCCATAGCTGCTCTGTGTTCATTTTATAGACCTAAAACAGATGTTAAGATCGCGTTCTGCCTTTATGAGGACTGTATTGCCTGCAAATCATGAAAAGCCAAACACAGAGGCTTTCTGTTGGGTAATTCTCCTCTTCTGAGTCATTACTTGCACTATGCACCTGTGAAACACAGATTATGGATTCATAATGAATTTTATTGAAATTTCTCCTTGTTCATTTATTAACCAGTGCAATTTACACTTGAGCATTAACTACTCTGTTCTGAAGTGACACGAAGCTCTAATCTTCTAATTTCACAAGAGGACCACTTTGGTGCAGAAGCAGCATCAGTCAGAGGGAAACCATAATCCAAAGTCAAAGCGCTGCTGTTGTTTTACTGGATGAAAGGAACTGTTATGCTTTTAAACCTTGAACAGTCAACTCAACTCCAAGTAAATATGCTGGTATTTGTTTTGAAGTCATTGTAGTTCTACATTGCTTCCAGCACTTTGATTTGGATTCATTTGTCACTTGTTAGTTACATTAGATTTTTTTGTTTCATGTTAACTCAGTGTTGGTTTGAGCAATGAAGACAACAGCTTTAACTTAAAGTGTTGAGATTTTTATGCATAAGTGAAATTTTAATCTATCTAGCAATCTAGCAATCAAGCTATAGTCATGGACCAAAGTTTTGGCAACCTTGGATTTTTACCAAAAAGTACACAATTGTTTCCCAGAAACTGTTGCAATCACAAATGTTTTTGTTGTAAATGTGTTTATTTCCTTAATGTGCATTGTAAAAAGACAAAAAAGCTGAAGAAAAAAGCTAAAATTGGCACAATTCTACGAGGAATGCAAAAAATGGGCAGGACCAAAATGTGGGCACCATTTTAGAATTGTGGGCAAATCATTTAATTTCAAACAGGTGATGCTTGTTTAAACTCAACTGTGGCAAGCTACGGGTGCTGGTAATATAGAAATCACACATGACGCTAGTTAGAATATATAAAAGTTGACTCAACCTTTGTGTTGTGTGCCTTTGTGTATCACACTAAGCATGAAGAAGAGACAGAAGAGCAGAGGAGTGTCTGAGCACTTAAGACGCACAATTGTGGAAAAACATGATTAATCTCAAGGATGCAAGATCATCTCCAGAGATCTTGAAGTTCCTTGGTCTACTGTGCTTAATATAATCAAGAAGTTTTTACCCATGGAACAGTGGCTAATCTTCCTGGACGGGGACGGAAGAGGAAAATTGACAAGAGAATGCAACACGGTATAGTTCAAATGGTAGATGAACATCCTCAGACAACAACTCAGACACAAATTCAAGCTGTCCTGCAGACCCAGGGTGCAGAGGTGTCAGCTTGGACCATACGTTGTCATCTGAATGAGAAGAAGCACTATGGCTGGAGACCGAGGAGAACCCCACTGCTGACTAAAAGACATAAAAAGCCAGACTAGAGTTTGCAATAATGTACCTGAGTAAGCCTCAATCCTTCTGGGAGAAGCTTTTGTTGACAGATAAAAGTACGGTACCTCTTTTTGGAAAAGCATGTCATTCTACTGTTTACAGAAAACAGAATGAGGTTTGTTTCATTTTGAAAGTCACAGGCTCTTTTCGATGGTTTCCACGCACCACTTCATGTCCCACTCGATCTTTCGTTTGCTGAATTTATGCATGTTATATCAAGAGAAACTGAAGCCTTTTTCTTTATCATGAGATTTACTTTCAGGGACATCAAATATGGAAACTTTTAGTAAAAGGATACATTTGGATACAAAAGACAGATAGTAGTCTTTTCTTACACAAACTCTTCGCTAGAAAAATGGTCACATCGCATTTCTGAAGACAGTAATGGTCATGTGAACATGTTGAAAAGTTTCCTCTGACTTTGAATATTCTCTCTTCTGTGTAATCTTAGGAGACCCATGTCCAGATTTCCAGACTCAGAGGACCACTACGCTGAGTCTCCTCTCCTGCAGCCTTTTCTTCATGAGCTCCCTCGCAAAGAGGGTGATCAGGGGCGTCCCCTGGAGGATGATCTGTTACCCCACATGCTCCTTCCACCAGACAGTTTGGAGCTGCTGGAAAAAGCAGAGAGAAAGATGCTGAAGAAGAAGAGGAGGAACAAGCAGAAGAAACAGCGACACCGACATTTTAATGATCTGTGGGTTCGCATTGAGGAAAGGTGAGAACACATAAAACTGCTCTTCTGTCTTCACCACTGTAAAAACAGACAGAGAAGAAATGTAGGAGAGGTAAGGTGTGAGGACAAAAGAAAGGAAAATACCTGCAACAGTTTGAACTTTGAGAAAGCAGACAGGATGTTAGAGGGGAAATTGGAAATGTATAATGCAGTCTATCCGCTTGTCTATAGAACAAAACTGACACTTCCTGCTGTGATGCTGCAGGCTCAAACAACCAACATATCCAACTTTTCATGCCGACTGCACACACACACACACACACATGCACACACACAAAAAGCCTGCAGTGTGGTAATGAGCCCTGACTTGCTTGTAGCTGGTATAAGTGTCTTGGATGTGAAAATAACAGCCAAAGTATCCGGTTATGGACTCACAGTAGCTTCAGGCAGGGACTAACCAGACAACAAAACAAGCTCACCTTTCAAACTAAAACGAGACCCCAGCACAAGGTGTGTCTGAGGTGAATCTTCTGTCGTGTGAGGGGGGAAATGGTTAAATGGATATGATGTGACTGCACAGGAAGCTAAACATTCACCTGATTCTTTCTCCGCCGGCCCTGTGCAGAGTGTCAGCACACTCTGATGTGGGCTTTAAGAAAAACAGCCATATTGAATCACAGCCAAAGGCAATTCAGAGTTCATCTGACTTGAACATTTCTGGGTTGTGAGAGGAAAAAGGAGCATTTAGATGAGAGAGAGTAGGCAAAAATGCCTCAAGACATTTCTGCAGTTGTGAGAGGAAAAAAGTTAGGGTGTGGCTATGCTTGTACCTTACTTGCATGTTATTTTAAATTTACATTTTAAACTGTGGGGTTGAACGAGCCAGCTCAATTACCTTGTTGTACTACACAGTTGTTGGAAAAGTGTGCAAATTGTGGAATGTTTTGTTTTCAGGCAGACAGGTCCTGCTCTCGAAACAAAACCCTGAAAAGAAAATGTTCACACCAACTTCACAGGGAAACAAAACAGGGAGCAAGTCTGGCTGGTAAAGTGTATTGAGCTATAAAATGAAATGTGGGTAATTGTTTATTAGTTTTTCTATTTGTGGAGTCTACACCCATGTCAGGGACTTTAAAATCAAGATAACCACCCTAGAGTTACAAGATCTGATCGGTACAGGCTGCAGATAAAATAAGAGAAAATATTTGACCCCATGCAGGCCTCGGGTCTGAAGCTGGCTGTTATTTCTTTCCCTCATTTGAATTTTCATGCTCAGTATCCAGTGTTCCATATTCCAGAAGGAAAAAATTCCCCACATGTTGCGTCTCTACAACCCCTGAACAGAAGTCGTTTGTGAGCATTTGTGTACATTATGTCTGCAGAAATGTTTTCTTTTTTCTTTGAGAGGCTGTGAGAGGAAATAGACAGTTTGTGTGCACAAGTTACAAAAAGTACCCCATGCATGTCTCTGTATAATTTCAATTCTGTAAATGTTGAGGAGCAGCTAAGGCAAAGAAGGCACCAGGCTTCTCTGTTTGTTTGCAGATCATTGTGTCATGAAAAATTATCTAATTGCGATTACTTTCCCCCATATTGCAATTGTGATCAATTGCTCCATTATTGTTAGGCTCCCTATCTTATGTTGTCATCAATCGCTTTTTTGAAGGGGATGATTTATTATTATTATTATTATTATTATTATTATTATTATTATTATTATTATTATTATTATTATTATTATTATTATAATATCATTATTATTCCCATTTTGAATAAGAAAAATGCATACAAGAGGGAGAAAAGTAGAATAAAAATAAACTACTGGCATAAACAGTTACCTCTCATATTTGAATCTCATGAAAAGTTCAATATTTTTGGTCTTTAATTTCAGAAAGTGAAAGTGGGACCCAGATATTATACAATTATTAAACAGTGAATTATTTCAAGCCTTTATTTCTTGAAATGTTGATGAAAGTAGCATACAGATATTGACAACCCAAAATTCAGTGTCTTAGAAAATCAAAAAATGACATGAGATAAAAAAATAAAGAAATAAACAGAAATGTCAGGCCCTCTGAAAAGTTTTGCTACTTTCTGACCAATTTCCAAGTTCAATCTCAATATTTGCCCATTTTCGCCCATTTCTGCTGCTTTTTGACCATTTGGCCACTTTAAACTTACTTTTATTGCTACTTCTTGCTGTTTTTGCCACTTTTCACCACTTGAATTGTTTCTCTTGCAAAGTTTATTTCCATTAATTTGTCTCTTTGGTTGAGCAGGGCTGAGTAACACTGGTGCAGAACACAAAATATATTCTGCAAAAAATTAATCCAGTATTCTGACACATTTGAGGTTAAAGAAATATTGCTGTGAACTGTGATTGGAATCTTGCAGCAGGTCAAGTCTTTACTTGGAGAAAATAACCCCTCATCCGTATCTGCTGACTCATAGGGTGAATTAGACTTAGCCTGAACATTTTCTGACATGGCTAAGTCTAAATTTAACTGTTTTTTGGGGGGGGGCATTGCACAGGAGTAAAAAGTAAAAGCTGCACCTGTAGCATTTTCCTTTCACTGAAACTCCCTGAACTTCAACTGGGTTGTTGTATGTGTTTTCTTAAATTCAGCTGAAGTCAGTTACACTCAGTTGTTCCTGTTCCACTCAGTTGTCAACCTTAACTTGTTATTCAGAAATAGTAACCATAATGGTATGAAATTTGACAACAACATCATGTTTTTAAATAGTTGAATAGTGCAGCAGAAAAAGCTTGTCATAAGAAGCCAATTCAACGCGGTTTTGGTTGTTTGAAGGTAAACATAAATTACTATTTCAGAAAGAAATTTTTTAATCTATGTTGTCTTTTCTACTTCTATTTCTTTTCTTCTCAGCTCTATGGTTCAGTCCCCGCCTCCCCCCCTGGTCCGCATCATCAATGGTTACATCACAGTGCAGCCACCTGACAGAGTCCGCATCCAACTTGAGGACCATCACGAATCATCATCATCAACATCATCAACATCATCGAACACCTACTCATCTTCACTGTCTTTGATTGTCGTCTTCTGCATCCAGACATGGACTTCATTCCTTGGTAGATGCCTCTGTTAACAGTCAGCCTGACTGACTATAAACTCTCACAGATGGTTCAATCTATCAGCTCAGTGAGACTTAAACAGAGAGCTCTGGCTCTTAGAGTCTGTGCAGAAATAAGAGCATGGAGAAAGGATGTAAAATCAGCCTCAGCTGTCATGTAACACTTGCTTCCATGGAAGTTAGGTCACAGAGCGTTAATGTTACTGGTACTGCATGGGGAACCATGTCAGCAGAGCACAGCATTTGAGCTGTAGTAAGCATGTGAAGGCATTGCAAAGTTTCTGGCTTGCTTCACATTACTGCTGGCAAGAGTCCACAGGAAGCAGCAGGAAAGGTAAGCAACAGCTTACTAAAATTTGTGCTGAATAACATCTCATAGATAAAACACAACACATCAGCTCCTTCATGAGCCATACATCAAGCTCCTCTGAGAATAAAGGAGCTTGCTGAAGGAACTTAAGGTAAAACAACATCATTATAAAAACTATTACTGCCTATTAAATTATTTACCTCATCCAGCAGGAATGTTTCATCTGAAATTGTGTGTGTATGTATGTGTGTGTGTGTGTGTGAGAGAGAGAGAGAGAGAGAGAGAGAGAGAGAGAGAGAAACAAAGTCTACCAGCTCTTAATCCTTCGAGCCTCATAGACAGAGGACTTTAATTTATTCTTCAATGGAAGAATACTCCACAAAGGCATTCTGCAGGGGAGATTGTACATATTGTTTGAAATAATATAGATGTATTTTAGAATTATGAAAATAAAAATGGTCAAAGTCTTTTTGTTTTTGATGCTATAAATAGACATGCAGTATATTTTTGAAAAGGAAATCTGGAACTAACCACATAGCCTGTGTGTCATGTGTCTGACTGAAATAAAAGGGATATGTGATCATATTGAACCTCATGTATCACTGTCTGCTGTGACAATTCATTCTGTTGTTCTTTCACATAGAGATGTTATTTTGGTACTTAATTTATTTAACGACTATAGTTGTGTGTAGACCACATAAATATTCCCCATGTGTTTTTTATTTTTCATTCTTCCAGTCACTTTGATGTTCTGGCGTGTTATTTTCAAATGTTTCTGAGTGTAACTGCAAATGCATATTATTATAAAGACAATAACAATGTTCATCTACAAAAGGACGTCTGTAGAGACAATGTAGAGACAATGAACACACTGCATAGGGCAGTTTGTCTTTCACGCTTCACTTATGGTATGAAATGATTGTAATAGTATTACAATGACAGCAATAAAATATTTATCTAGAACAAAATTTGATCTAATTCATTCTTATTGCTTCAAAAATTTCTACGAATGCGGAAGAAAGGCTTTGGGGTCCAAAAAGAGGACCATTTTGCAACCCCAATTCCAGTGAAGCTGTGATGATGTGTAAAGCATAAGTAAAAACAGAATACAATGATTTGTGAAGCCTATTTAACCTAAACTGACCATACTACACTAAAACACTGCTAAAACTGATAAAATCTATTGTTTATTTGCAAATATTTACTCATTTTGAATTTGATGTCCCAAAATGGAGGAACGAGTGCTTCCTGGACCAATAATAAAAAGTATGATTTTGAAATGCATTCTTGGATACATACAATCTTAGAAATCCAAGGAAAAATTAAAGCTGTTTAGCTGAGATGAACGGGCCCTTGCATCCAGGTGTCACAGCTGTCGCATAATGTGCCTCAGAGAATCACCATGAATACAAATGGAGCCAGGATCCTAACTGAACACAAGCACACATAGGTAATTTAACCAAAGCATATGCCGCAGTGCCCTAACCCCACCAATATGCAGTGCTGTGACTGAAGTAAAACAGATAATTTTCTATTTCTATTTTCAGTAGGGGGCACTGTTGTTTAAAGAAGAGGCTTAAGACCCCTTTAAAAAAATAAGGTCCAATACATTTTTTTTAACAGTATGTTCAGAGAAAAAAGTCAGAATTCTGGGATTAAAGTCAGAATTCTGAAGTTTTTTATTTTCTGACTGTCAGTGTCAGTGTCATAACCATATACCAACTTTAAACTTAGAATTCTGACTTTTTCTCAGAACTCAGACCTACCTCTTAATTGATTGAGTTTTAGTTCCTAAGATTTCTGACTTTTTTCTCATAATAAAATATGTAAATAAATAAAACAGGTCAAAAAAATGTATTGGAACATATATATATATATATATATATATATATATATATATATATATATATATATAGAGAGAGAGAGAGAGAGAGAGAGAGAGAGAGAGAGAGAGAGAGAGAGAGAGCCTACAAAGGACCTTCTGTAAGAGAGCACAGTTAAACCAAAGTAAAATTCCTTGTATGCTTCTTGAAGATACTTGGCAATAAAAGCGATTCTGATTCTGATTCTGATTACATGTAGATACTGGATGAAGTGTATATACTGTATATATATACAGTATATATATCTGGGCTGGGACTTGATTAAAACAATTGATTAATCTCAATTTATTGCATTTTAACTGCATATCAATAGTTTAACTAAGAACAGAGTCATTTTTTTACAAAAGGTATCCAAGTGAATCAATGAATAGTGAACTGAATGTACACAGGAGCTTAAGAAAAAAAAAAAAAAACTTGTTTATTGTATTTTCAAGGTGGTACTTAACCAAGACTAATAGATCAGTTCATTTTATGCCATAAAATGCAACAGTTTTAGGAATGAACAAAACACACGCAGAATCCATTTCAGAGTTTCATGTAGCCCACAAAGGACCTTCTGTAAACTTTACAGTTTAACTTGTCAACACTAGTCGGAATAATGTTGGCCTTCACGCTGGCTGCAACATGTTTGGCATTCAGATGATAGCGGCCTACAGCTGAAGCCAGGGGTGCGCTTTATTGCACAGGTTTTGGTGACCTACTTTTTGTTCAGGCCCAGTAGCTTGACCGCAAGATATCAGGGCAGAAAAAACCCTTAATATGTAAAGACAGACTCGCCGGCTAAGAATAGCAGCTTATATGAGTGAGGAAACTTTTTGTTCATTTAATCAAACAGCCTCTTTTGTAGCTGTTTGAGGTGAAATAAAGAACTTTTATAGAAGTGTTCAGGCTGTGCCACTGTGTATGTGTTTTGGTGCAGATCCAACATGGTATATGGGAGTTATTAAGGTTTGCATGTAGCTGGAAAAATCGTCGTCTTTGAAAGTTGTTCCTGGCCATACATCTTGGGTTACCAAAACTCCAAGAGTAACTTTTTATTGTTAGTGAAATTGGATGATTGGAAAACAACTCTGAGGTGAGTTTGTTACAACACAAACCTTCTGAATCATCAAATCTGACATTTAACTCAAAAATAATAGGCTTTTTCAGGGTCCTGGCGACATAGTTATCCACAAAGCTGGTAGGGCTGAATTTTAAGTCAGTTGGGACCATGCAATGACAGGAAAACATGGAATTCATGAAATTTAACCATGACTGACTTTTGACCAAATTTTTTGTGATGTGGATCATGTTAAAGGCATACAGTTTGAAGTAGCAGCTGTAGCAGCAGGAAAAAAAGGAGGAAGATGAGCAGATTCTGCTTTTCACACAAAAAGTTAATTACTGTGGCACCGCAAGGGCACTATAACAAGCTTGTTGAGTGTTAGAGATTAAAAGAGGCCATATTGCTTGAAAAGCAAAATGTTCTGCTGCACAAAATTTCTGAGCTTAATAAACTCTCACATAAAGTTTTTTTTTCTTTCAAAACTATCTGTAAATGCAAGTCAGTACTTGACTTATACAAAAGAATCACACTTATCGTGTATTTGGTCTGTGGTTTTACACACACTCAGGCACACTCACTCATGCTGCTCCCCTGCAACCCAGGTTTCACAGTGTGTTTATGTACAGTTAATGTGCTGTGATAGAACTGCTATTAGGAGCTGTTTGATGTGTGCATGTGGTCTGCCATGGACCAGTGGCAACTGGTCCAATTTGTCTGGGTCAGTGTAAACTCAGTAGAAAAACACAGTTCGAGCCCAGCTATCTACCATTGTTGTCCATTGTTGTATTTTTGGCGTGAGTTGGAATCAGGCATTGATGCCATCATCTGCAGTTGATCTGAGTTTGGTTAACTTTTACAGTAGCATTGAGGGTTTCAGAACCATGATCCCCTGACCTTTGACAGTTTGCATCATTATACTAATAAGACTGCGGGGTATGACTCAAGTTACACTTTCGACTGACATCTCCTTTTTCAAACTGTATGCTTACATTAGTTAAGATTGATAGAAGCATTTTGATGCCACATATATAAAAAACACAATTCAATTATCACATAACACTTGGAAGGTGAATGCAATTGCATGTTTATAATAGTCAACAAAACAGATAATTTTCTTCTATGAATTATTACATGTACAGTAATGAACAAAAGTATTGGCACTGCTGGAATTTTTCCAGAAACGACATCATTTCCTCTAGAAAACTTTTTGGTATCGATGTGTTTATTTCCTTGAAACAAATTGAAAAAAACACAAAAAAAGCTCAAGAAAAAGGCAAAATTTACACAATTTTGCATAATATTGCGCTGGACAAAATTGTTGGCACCCTCAACTGAATATTTGGTTGCACACCCTTTGGAATAAATAGCTGAAACCAATCATGTCCTATAACCATCAACAAGTTTCTTCATCTTCTCAGATGGATTTTGGATGACTCTTCTTTTGCAAACAGCTCCAAAAGAATTTGATAGTCTCCAGATTTCATTACTACTTGCACACTGTCAAGGCCCCCAGTGCCAGAGGCAGCAAAACAACCCCAAAACATCACTGAACCTCCACCATGTTTGACTGTAGACACTGTGTTCTTTTCTTTGTAGACCTCATTCTGTTTTCTGTAAACAGTAGAATGACTTGCTTTTCCAAAAAGCTCCATCTTAGTCTTATCTGTCCACAAAACATTCTCCTATACAGATTGAGGCTTACTCTGGAGTTTGCGAAAATGTACCTGTCTGGCTTTTTAATGTCTCTTAGTCAGCAGTGGGGTTCTCCTCGGACTCCTGCCTGAGCCCTTCTTCTCATTCAGATGATGATGTATGGTCTGAGCTGACACTTCTGCACTCTGGGTCTGCAGAACAGCCCGAATTTGTGTAGAAGTTGTCTGAGGATGTTTGTCCACCATTTGAACTATCCTGCATTGCATTCTTCCGTCAATTTTTCTCTGGCATCCCCGTCCACAGTTCTATGGGTTTTAAACTTCTTGACTATGTTACACGCAGTAGATAAAGGAAATTTCAAGATCTCTGGAGATGGTCTTGTATCCTTGAGATTGTTCATATTTGCAACAGTATTGCGTCTTAAGTCCTCAGACAATGCTTGACTCTTCTTTCTCTTCTCCATGCTTAGTGTGATGTACAAAGGCACTCAACACAAAAGTTGAGTTAACTTTTATACATTCTAACTGTGATTTCTATATTGCCAGCACCTGTTACTTGCCACAGCTGAGTTGAAACAAGCCTCACTGTCCCATTCTTTGCATTTTGTGCAAAATTGTGTCAATTTTAGCGTGTTTCTTCAGTTTTTCTTTTTTTCCAGTGTTCATCAAGGAAATAAACACATACATACCAAAAACATTTGTAATTTCAAAAATTTCTGGAAGAAATAGTGTATTGTCCGGAAAAAATTCAAGGGGTGCGAATACTTTTGTCCATGACTGTATGTCATAAACTTTGACTAGGAAAAAAATTCTTATCATTATCTTTCAAAATGTGTGTTTCATGAACATACTTTTTATAAAACCAGAACAAATTTTATCTTGGTGCTCTTTTATTGAGCAAGTCAGGGAAAATCATCTTTAACTTCTAGTGGACAAGTAAGAAAATGTGTAGAGAACAGGCTTAAAAACTAGTCATAACTGCAGCCAATCAAAAGTATTAAAATTCCTAATTAAATTTATGTGAAACTGAAAACAGAACGTGACGGTAAAAATCTGTCTGTGCTCTGTGCTACACAAACCTTTACAATATTAGAGTGAGTAAGTCAACCTGTGACTCTATAACAGGACAAGCAAACAGGAGCATAGGCCACCTGGCCAGCCTGTTGTTCAGTATTTTTACTGATAGATGATACAGCTCATTTAATTTCCGAGACTTTACACAGAGTGGTTCAAGCTCCATATTTAGAATAGTGAGCTACAGTAACTAATGAGTCAAAATGGTTCAAAATCATGGAATCAGGAACAGCAATCAGATCCAAACAATTCTGTGAACGATAACTTTGAGTCCAAAAAGAGGGATCTAGCTTTCTGATCCCTTACTGTGTCTGTGCATACATGGTTTAGTTTTAGAAAAAATGGATTTAATCCACCAAACAACACAGAGCTTCTTTAAGGATGGTTTACATCCAATGGTCATGTTCACATCATCCCCTTATTTTGAACAGTATGATATTAGTACACCCCTGACAGACATCTACCTCTTAAAACACAACCAAACATGGGAAAGAGTCCTATGAAAACACACCATGCTGGACTGGAGGTTGGGTTGCAGGGCTGGACAGAATAAACTTGTTGGAATTGAAAGCAGATGTCCATGCAGACGTCTGTTTCCTGTTGAGCACGAAACTGCCCAAGAATAAAGACACAACATTGAAAAGCATACATAGTTTAGTTATAAATAATTCTGGAAAAGCTCTCATTGTGCTCATTGGAGCTTAATTGTCGACATACTTGGAAAAACAGGAAATCCCACTTTATGATCCTAAACTCAGTGAAATTAATCACAGAGAGGTGGATTTTGGATATGGTCGGCATTTTTCTTTGATTACTATTTAAAAAAAACACATATGCACTTATTGGTAATGGTATCGATGAGAAAAAAAACCCCCACCATAAATACAGTTTTAACAACTCATGGAAGTAGTTTCAGAAATACAATTTTTGAATTTTTTCATGACTAATTCCTCTTAATTCAGACTTATACTAACTTCACCTATCTTAAACAACCCACAGAGACATTCATCCACTCTATTCTGTGTCCAGATATCTACACAGCCACTTCCTCTACATCCTCTAAGACATGAGGTCAAACCACTTTTGCACTCTCCAAACAAGCTCAGCATGTTACTGTTTGTGTGATGTACAGACAACCAATCCCTCCCAGTCTTGAAAAAAAAAAAAAGCTTATGT
Source organism: Thalassoma bifasciatum (assembly GCA_008086565.1). Classification (NCBI taxonomy): domain Eukaryota; kingdom Metazoa; phylum Chordata; class Actinopteri; order Labriformes; family Labridae; genus Thalassoma; species Thalassoma bifasciatum. Next base: position 15,160 of record RPOG01002200.1, on the reverse strand, counting down.
GTTGGAGGCAGGATTCACTGGGGCTGTTATGACTGCATTAGTCAGAGAGCTAGAGCAACTTGTTCACCAAGATTTATGCTAGCATGTGCCTGATGACGGTGTGCTCTGTATGTTTATACAGTAAATCTGACTTGGAGTCATGTTTGACATGAGAGGCATCAGAGAGGGCAGAGTTTTTACTATTCCTACTTACTTACAGAGTCATCGAGTCATCATCTGTCTATGAGATATGACAGGTTAGCCTCATAGGGGATGATTACCCTTTTTGGCTTATGTCGGCATAAGGGTTAAATAGGTACCTCAGCATCTCAAGTGAGTGGAGGTTTGTGTTATTTTTCCATTTAAGAGCTTGTAAAATGTGGCGCAAAGAGGACCCAGCATACCTGTATACTGCATGATTTCCTTTTTTTTTGTTTTATTCTATCAATTTCTTCTTACTTTTTTTCTATCAATTTCTTCTTAGTTCTTTTATCAATAATTGGATGGCATCGAGAAAATAAAAACTAGCAAAAAAACTAAAGGTGCTGTGAGGTCTGTCCACTTATAGCAGTCACCGCTGGACGGGATCAATAAATGACTTCCAGGGATAAAGAATCCTTGGGAACATAACTCTTCCCAAGGCATGCATTTATTTGGAAAGCAGATCTTCTTTTTAAAGAAAAGAAGTGTCTTTTCTTTGTTCAGACAGCTTTTCCCAGGATGCGAAGCGATGAGCTAATGTCTTCATTCATAATGTGGAAGATGACAACAATCAAATATCGTAAAGTCAGTTTGCAGTGTAGTTAAGTGTCTAGAAGGAGAACAGACTTTCTCTTTAGTGTTCCTCACAGCCTGATGCTCTGAGACATGTCCATAATGTGTATTGCAAGTGGGTCCTGATTATGTCCTACCAGTGCTCATCTACCAACCCCAACTTCATCAAGCAGAGCGAACGTAACCTGACTAATCATTTTATTGATAGACTCTCAGGTTTGAGCAGACCACTACAGTATAACTGTTGCATGTGGGTTGGATTAAACATGAGTGGAGTGGGATACAGCCAAATTTGGTGTCAATCCAATATGGGGCCAGTATTGCAGAAATCAATTACGACATCAGTACTTTTTTTTTAACATAGAAAAGAAGTGTGTCCAAATGTTATCAATAATAACACACAAACACAAAAACTAATGTTTCTGTTCATGAGTAAAGGCGAATAATTTATTTTTCAACCAGAAAACAGTTATGTGCTTGATTTTTTTCTGTTTTGTTTTAAAACAGTAAATATGACATTTATGGATATCAACATTTGTCATATTATGGCATTGGATGTAATATTTTGATTAAACAGCTTACGCTTCCCGGTAGAATATTACAAAACACATTATTATTATTATTATTATTATTATTATTATTATTATTATTATTATTATTATAGTAAGTTAGGAAATCAGTGAGATACTGATAGTCTTAGGTATTGATCTCATCACCCAAGTATCGATCAATATTGATACCAAAGTTGATACCAATAATATTGATGTTTTAGATGGATCTGCCCACCAACGATGAACATTATCACTAAGAGTTAAACCTGAGTTCTAGCCTGTGCTCTCTCACCCTTCTGTTTAACTTTGTTCCGTTTAACTCTGACTTCCCTTTTCTGTTGATGGTCCAGCTCCAGTGTCCACGTATGCTACCAAATAAACCACAGAAATCCTTTTCTTTAGGAAAAACACATCACATATAGGAACTTTTGGTCTAATTCAAGACTTCAGTCAGTGATCACAGGACCTTCAATACAAAACCTAGTTTCTGTGCCCCAAATGTTATACATGAGCTAACAGGCCTACTCCCTGTTCATGGAAATCAAAGTAGCAGTGTACCGTTGTGCTCATGAAATTTTCAGTTCAGTAGAATCTAAGGAGCCAAACATTGCTCGTCTGTGGGAGACTCTCACGGTTGGTCTGCATGTGATTGTCAGCTTATAAACAAATGAACCATTAGAGTGCTGGCACTACACCACAGGGTGTCATTCATTTACTGCCTGCTTCAATGGATCCCATTCACAGGCAGAACTTTTTTGGGGTGTGTGTTTGATTGAAGGGAGCCCACAGTGGGAGCTCTAACCTGGAGTCATAACATGAACATAGACACACTCCACTTAAATTCACAAGACAGCGGTGCACGTAAAACCAATGTACACAAGAGTCAGAGTCAGGGTGACAAATGCACTCTAAAACTGCACATTGCCTGTGTGTTAATGCACTCAAACTTCACACAAAAACCTGTGTGGTGTGACGTGTTCAGTTGATATCCCTTTCACCCTAAATGTACTCTCACTCTGGAAAACCCCCCAAAGGTTCTCAGATACACTCACAGGAGTGTGTGCTCAGTGTCGAAACTGACACTGAGAGGGAGACCCCAAAAGCTGAAAGGTCAAGCTGACTACAACAGTAAGATAGGATTGGTTTACCCTCCTTTCACCTTATACCTGTATCTGAAGCTAAAATTGCTTTACCATAATCTGAATGAATTATCTGATCCTTTTCCATCTCTTTCACCTTTGTTCACATTAAACCATTATAGCGTTTTGTCCCTTTTGCACAGGAATATTGCTGAAACCTTTATCTTTTATAATGGCATTATGTACATTAGATACTGAAGCCCCAATGCTCTTTCTTTAGTTACATGCTGAGGAACATGTTGAAACTGCACACAGTTTTTAACAGTCTCCAACTGGAGGATAATCTTACTATTGAGCACCTCAGCCTCTCTGGAAGGCCCTCAAAACAGAAAGACTAATGCAGTCTATAGTCTGCTTGTCTATAGAACAAAAGTGACACTTCCTCTTCATGCTGTCTGCACACACACACACACACACACACACACACACACACACACACACACACACACCACACACACACCCACCTCCACACCCCCACCGGCATTCCTTGTCCAAACTTTTTTGCTATACTGAAAAATGTGTATTCAACAATGATAATATTTATTAAGAGAAAAGCCAAAAACAAAGTTCTTTTTTTTCTTCAAAAAAAGGTAGCAATCATGGCTCAGTGACAAACCTCAATACATTGAGGGAACTTTGGAAAGAATCCATGGATAAAGTACCTACAATTATTTGATCTCTTGGTTTTGTTTTTGTTTTTAATTTAAAAGTTTGAAAGGAAGGAATGAATCCGTATTTTCTGGTCAAAAAGCAGTAAAAGATTTTTTTGAAGAGTTTTGCTTCAGAGTGAACAACTGTGCCCTTATATTTATACAATGCTACCCTCTGCCTGTGAGCTGAGTGACTGTAGTTGAAGAACACCATGACAAATAAACTTTCTAAGTCTGTGGCTTGGTCAAGCTGGTAACGTCAATGAATCTCATGTTTCAGTAAATGCTTCTCCAAAAACAGAGAAGCCACATCAAAGAAAGTATTTATTAGTTACACAAGTGTAGGTAAATAGTGTAGACAAAACAGAAACTGTTTCTGCTATCCCTTTTTAGAATATCTACAACCATAGTCAACCCTCACAGGATTTAGTAAAGAAACAGCACAACAAACCCTAACCCTCTTTGGGGTTCACTGCAATGCTTCAATCTGCTCTGAGTGACCATGTTTATACTTCATCTCTAGACTTGTGAAGCGGATCATTTTAAAGCACACTTTATATGTTGAAATATAAATAACATTTCACATTATTACATTGGTTGTACCACCTGACATGGAAATTGTTCCAGTCACCAATGAAGTGAAAAAAACCTTTTTTATCAGTATTTCAGAGAAATCTACAAACTTTTCCACTTGGTCACAAATGTCATTTGGGCTCCTCTGGCTGATGCAGTTTCCTGTTTCCTGTTTTATTCTCTTCACTTTAAAATAAAAGTCTAATGTTACGGTTGCACCACCCTGACATTTGACAAGGTGAAAATTACGAGACAAAAGTTTTTTAAATTTCTCAACAGCTTTAAAAAAAATTTAATTTGCAAAGAATGTTTTATTTAAAAAGGTTCAAGCATAAAATAATGCAACTGTATTTTTTATTTCCATTTACAATAACTGACATTCAATTTTTAGAGTTTGATACTTGTCAGGACGGTTGCACCACCTGACATTTTGGGGGTTTGAGGAACCAAAACACAAAAAAACATGTTATATTTTAATAGTTTAAAGATGTGTTCAAATAACACAGGTTTCTTAGAATAAAGAAATACATGTGATGAAATACTCAATTCATGATGGAAGGAAATATTGCACTCGGACACAAAAAAAGGGACGTCACGTCATTGACCCATATTCAAATGCAGATGCTGAAACGGCTTGCTGAGACATGCGAAAAAGAGGGATTTTCGGCAGGCTTAAATTCACGAACCCAGTGTTTTTTGTTTGTTTGTTTGTTATTGTTATTTTGTCAAGAAAAAGAGCCACATTCATGACTTTAGGACATCAGACTTCTGCATCAAATGACTTTTAACTGTTTCAGAAGTGTAACAAGGCACCTTTAAAGACCACCTGAAAACATGATGAAACTGTGAAGCCTTATGGCCAAAACTGCAAATAGAGGGATTTGATAAATGGGTTAGTGAATTTAGCTGCCTTCTCAAAGAAGTGTCATACTAAATGCCGCAATTGAACGAATTGCCGCAACTGTAATTGCCATTCCAGTTCAAAAAGGGTTTGGACCATGACCACCTCAATGTAGTTCTCTTTGTTGACAGTAGGTGTCACTGTACGTCTGCAGCGTAAGTCTTGACATGCTTGACATACACTGCTCAGACAAGAGAAAAACTAGAGTTTAGAACTCAAGATATTGTTAGTTATACAGCTTGGAAAAACAACCAGAGGGTAAAATCTGAAAAGCTATGTTTAGAGAAAGAAAAGACAGATGCAGCACAACAAGGGCTGGCTCTTTTCCCATCATGCACACTCTTATATAAAGTAGACAGCACAGCTGATCTCTGGTATAATCTCTGTATTTTTGGGGTTAAAAGTCTGTTAGAAACACCAACAGTGTAACTTCCTCTAAAGAGACGTGAGTCACCTGTCAGTTGAGAATTTATATTTTGTTTTAATATAGCAGAAGCAGCTCTGACCCTTTTGTGCTAATCTCGAAAGTGCAGCATATAAACTTGGTTAACTTATAAATATTTATGAATATCTATAGTTTCCCACTTAATGCTCCATGTTTGTGTCCCATATTTTCTAACATACACAGAAAAAATATCCATGTGAAAATATTCAAGATAACATGTATTATTTATTTTATTCATTATTCAAGATGTTTTATGGCACAACAATGCAATAAGTTTTTAACATCATTTCTGTAACAAAAAAAACAGCCCCAGGTTAAACATTTTAATCACAGTGCAGTGTGAAAAATCACTTTGTACAGGTAATAACTCGGATACCTGTACAAAGTTACACCTGCGGGCATTTCAAATGTAGTCATGTATGACCCCAGGACCCTGGCACTGGAACACCTGAGCAGACTGCAGTCATGATTTATGTTTTTTCACGTATTTGTTGTTTCCATGATGGGGTAGTCAAAATGTCTGGCAGGAGAAAGGTCACATGCTTTTAACAGAACAGGTATAACACAATGGGCTCATGCTGATAGCTCCACTAGTTTCACTTAGATTTACCTGTTTGGTTTTTGACAGTGTACTGAACCTAAATCCACATTCTGTTGGGAAGATCTTCATTGTTTTAAAGCAGGGGTGTCCAAACTTTTTCCCAAAAGGGCCGTATTGCTTGCTGTGGAAATGACCAAGGGCCGACGACCCTTACGGACGTGTTTCTTAAAAGTGAAAATAACAAATGAGTGCGTAATTTGAAAACTAATTTGTTTTAGCAGTTTCTGTAAAAAACATATAAACAAACAACCAAACAAAAAACTGTCTCCAAGTTTAGTCAAACATGCTAATATTATTTCAGACCTATGAGACAAAACTCAACCTGAGAAAGATCAGGATCTAGAATTTATTATTTTTGTTTATAAGACAGTTGTAAGAACATTTTCAACCCCAAATATTTCTGATCCTGCATTCTGAACCATTTTATATATCAACTTCTGTCTTTTCTGCACCATTTCATAACTTCACTTCAGTTTTTTGTCCTCTCGTGTTTTTTTTTTTCTTTTTTTATGAAGTGGCCAATGCACAATCCAGATTTTTGTGAGATGTTACCAGATATACTTAGTTTTTTTTTTGCAGTCAATATTCATAAATCTTTCTCCATCCATGTCACCAAAAAAAGGGGATTTTCTTTGGTAGAGTAGGAGCATTCTGATTAAAACTGAGGTATATTTCTTCACTGTCTGAAGCAAAAAATGATCTGAGTTTTATTTTGAAGAGCAGTAGGTTTTACGCACGTGTGTCGCACTGTTAATCTGCGGGTGTCATAAGAAGGGTCCCAGCTTCGTAAAAGTTTCACTAAAACATCTCAAACAAACTCCTTTAATGTGCCCAGTGGAAAAAAGAACAGAATATTGACGGGATATTTGTCAGTTGATAAACTTTTTGCACAGTTGATATGAGAAAAAAGAGGGCGCGCCTGTCAGGAGGCGTTGTGTCAGAAAGAAACATGAATATCTTAATGGCATTCCAGTTCTTGTTGTTTTGTTACTTTACTGTTACTGTCATAATCACGCTGCACAGACACACAGGGGCTCTTTGAAAAGCAAATGTTTCTAGAAGGAGCCCAATTTGACCAGTGCTTATTTTAGAACATCCATTTTTCAAATGAACTACAGCTAAACCAGTTAGTTTATGACCGTAATTATACAGCCACTCCCAAGTTATAACCAATGAAACTGCAGCTTTCTGATGAGTTCCTGTCTGTATAAAAAAATTAGTTTTCATCCACCCACCCTGCATTTATTTGCCTGATGCATGGAGGAGAAATAAACCATACAAGCATAGAGCTATACACAGGATGATTCCTATTCCCCTCAGAAATCAACCTTTCCGATACAAATGCCTGCCTTCTCTGAAGCCTGTAAAATGTGTGATGGCATGGGGTTGTGGGTTCCCCTCTGTCATATTCTGATCAATGTAAATTCAGCTGGAAAATGAAGCTGTAAGTTCTGGTGTAAATCACAGTGGAGGACACTTTGTCTTGGTCTCTCATCTGGTTTTAAAATGTCAATCTGTCCCCTGCGTGTCTTCATATTTTTATATTCACCCATGTGTTCCTGACCTTTAGCTGTACTCTCACACCACACAAACATTTGGGTTTCTCCCACACCTGCTGCCATACCTCGCACCGATGCCATGTTTGTAAATGAGTATCTATTAAAATGCCATTATAAGAAATGGGGAGTGATGTTGTCCCTGGCAGGACTTTATTGGAGAGTAAATGTAAGCTCCCACACACAGCGAACACCTCATTAACCCAGGGGATATTTACAGCCCCACAGCACAGAGGCATGAAAAGGGATAGAGGCTGCACTCATCTTACTAGCGTCTCAGCTGATAAGGCAAAGACTCCCATACATACCTACACTTCTAATGGGACTAACTCTTCATCAAATGACCCTCAGAGATCCATGCAAGGGAGTTGTCTTTGACACAATGCCCCAAGCTGAGAGGGCTGATTGCCTTGCTCAAGGGCATTTTGAGAGCCTTGAGTCTCTGACTAAATGAAATGTCCCATTATCTAAACTGGTTTTAGTGGTGGTATTTCTGGGGCACAGGACTGAAATACAGTAACACTAAGAGAAAAAAAGCACACACTGAGTCATCAGACATAGGGCAGAGTTATTTGTCTGATGAAAACTTTTTTCTTTCTTATTCACTGAAAATGTTCATTTTAAAGATGTAAAGGAAAAAAATATGTCATGATCCTGCCTGCCTCCTACTCCCCTGATGTCTCCCTTGGTTGCCCTGGTGACCCCTGCTGTGTGGGCGGCGCCCTTTCTCCTCCACCAGCACCTGCCTCAGCTCACTGACTGATTCCCCACACCTGCACCTCCTCAGCCTGATCAGCGCCTGCATAAAGACTCTGCAGAGTGGAGCAGCAGGCGCCAGAGTATTCCCGCTCCTGAGTGGTATTTCGGCCAGTTCTAGACGTAGTATTTTCAAGATTGAGATTTTCCTGTATACCGTGTTTCCCTTTACTAATCCTGCTTCTCCCTTCTTCTTTTTTCAGTGCCTCCACGAGCCCCCTGCCACGCTCTCTTCCCCTGCACCTTAAGCAATAAAATTCACTTAACACTGCCTTCTGTCTCCGGCTGCTTTTGGGTCTCACCTGCTCTCCATTGGTTTTCTACAAACCGTCACAAAATAAACACAAAGAAATAAAAACAATTAGAGCAGAAAACTGTCCAAATAATACAAAAACAAAATGAAAGGAATCGGTAAAATCACCAGTTCGAGAAGTTCTATGTTGTTATTCTTGCGAATTAAATGCTGGTGAGGTGAGACTTCGTGGTGAATTAATGATCAATCAACACCCAAGATATTACCCCCACAGAGTGACTACTTTGACAAAGGACAATGCGGTCTGGTGGGGCATGTAGCCAGTCAGTTGAGAGTGCAGTCTGAGCTTGGTCACCAGTGATGGCAAGTGAGGAGGTACAAATACTTAGTTACTGTACTTAAGTAAAATTTTAAGGTACTTTGTACTTTTAGAAGTATTTATTTTTCTGACAACTTTTTACTTTTACTCCCTACATTTTTAATAAAAATATCAGTACTTTCTACTCCTTACATTTTCCCAAAAGGCTTGTTCCTTCTTTATATATGTTATTTTTTTTATTTATTTATTTTTTTGTCTTAATGATGTAAACTGTCAATGGTTCCCAGGTACCACTAAAATTTTTAAAGACATGCATGACACGACTGTCAGCCCACCAGTCAATCAAAATAGTCAGAGCATCTGCAGGCTGCAGCAAGAAAAAGAGTGCAAAATGGACAGTGGAGAGGACAGTGGAGGAGAATGCTGCAACACAGTTAGAGGACCAGCCACTGGAGCGCCCATGGCCTTCTTTAAAAGAAATGAAAAGAAAGAAAAGAAAGAATTTGTCGGCTTCAAGGGTACTTTCTGGTGAATGTGCTGCGTCTTATGCAAACCTCAAGTCCAGGAAGTGTTTGCATTCAAAAACTCTCCGTCAAACCTCAGAAAACATATACAGGTTAGGTCTATGAGCATGATTTGTGACACTGCAGCTAAGAATCCAGGTCCATCTAATGTTCAAAAGTCAATGTTCATACAACATTGATGACAACATTGACGGTTTCTAGCTTTGCAGTGAAGCATGCAATAGAAATAATTTTTACTTTTCATAATACTTTTGAGTACATTTCAGGGCCTATACTTTTTACTTTTACTTGGGTAGATATGTTGATCAGTACTTTCATGTTTACCAAAGTCATTTTTTACACAGGAACTTTTACTTGCATTCAAGTAAATAATTGGGGTACTTTTGCCATCTCTGTTAGTCACTGACAGTAACTGCAACAAGTGTGATGTGGGTACATACTCTCACTGTTCTTATGCATATTTTCCCCTCTAGGGGTTGTTTATACCTCTTGTTGTGCATTTGCGACAAGGCTTCGAGTGGCTATTCTGTGATGGCAGTTTAGTATGTCATGTTGGATATTTTATCGCTGATATTACTAATAATTGGATCAGTGACGTGGTGCAGCAATGTTTGATTTCAGGCAAAATTTTGAATACCCAATAGGGATGCAAATGACAGACGCAAGCAGAGAAAGGAAGGGTGAAACTTGGGGGCTTTGAGACGCAGCTTTGATACACAGTTGCACTCCATCTTCGTCTGCAGCATGCGCTTGCATGGTTGGAGGCATCGCGGATCCATTGCTCTCCCTAAGCAGTGTGTGAGGGAGCTGGTCAGCATCCCCCTCACTGAGGTACACGAGCTGCACATTGACTGATAAATACAGACAGTTTGTTTTTGTTTTGGTGTCCTTTATTCATGAAAAAAGAACCTATAACTAATCTCTCTCTCTTTGAGGTCCATTTCCGGGGGGTGTGTTCATGGAAGTGCACACATGAAGGGGCACCACAGGACTCCAGCAGCCTTCAGGCTGAGTGGAGGGATCAGGGGAGAGAGACGGGAGGGATTAAAGGGAATCTTTTGTTAAGTTTGGGGTTGTTTAGGTTGTTTTCAGTCCATTAGTATTTCCTTGGTTCTGTGTTAGTATCTCAGTCATTTGCCTTGTGTTGTAAATATTGTTTATTTGTAAATTTACTTAGTGCTTAGTGGTGTGGGAGGAGTCTTGGGGCAGAGGCCAGGAGAGGTGGGGCAGGGTGTGTCTCTTCTGCTGGTGCAGCTCTAATTAAAGGATCGGCTGCACCTGCAGTGTGTGTGTGAGAGGCTCCAGATCTTTTGTTCTGCTGAAGGCTCAGAGTCTGTGGATTGTGTCTGTTTTCCAAAACCAAGACCCAAGGCCTGTTGCACAAAACTAGGATAAGGGATTAAGCCGGGATATCTTGGTTATCCTGGCTCAACTTATCCTTGATCCGGTTGCACAAAACTAGGATAGTGGGAAGTGGGATATGTTATGACCTAAGTTACCATGGAGATTTATCCTGAGGAGTTAGCCTGCTCCAGACCAGGATAAGTTCCAGGATCTATTTAATCTCATCCCTCATCTCAGTCAGTAGCCACTACAAATCTGAGCCAGTAGTTATTTCAATGTCGACTACACAACGTTTTCACTTTCTGATAGACCCACTGTCATCATCTAAACATTTATGATCAATAATTTATGTACTTATTCACTTTATAAATAAATAAATAAAACTACATAGTGAAGTGTAGCTTGATGTTCCTTTATTGAGGATTTATAAGGATAAATCAAAGCAGGTAAACCATCACCTCTTTTCAAAACTGAACTCACAAAGTGAAACTACAAGACAGAAAGCACAAATTTAAAGCATATTACAGAATATAAGGATCGTTACATATTCAAATGTCTCTATATAATACACTCACATCTTCACATTGAAATAAATACAGGACAAATCCACACACAAATGAACAGACAAATAAATAATGTTGTATCCTCCCTGCTTACACACAGTAAACAACACAAATATCATTGGAGGCCAAATCAATTTAAATTGGATAAAATATATAAATAAATAACTTCCTCTGAGGATGAAGGCCATATTTAACTGAAATTAACAGCACCTATCTCTGCTGCTGTACAACATATCTGACTAAATTCAAAAGATGGTTGGTGAGTAAAATAATGTAACGCTTACTGGTCCCTGACCAGCCGACCACTGTGGTCATCAGGGAGGAGACAGGATTGTCTCAGTCCATACGTGATGGTGCTCGGGGGGTCCTCCCTTTCTTCAGGTCCACCACACTGAGTAGGACAGCACAGGCCACAGTGATGTGATGTCACAGTGATGTCATATGCCCTCACAGGGCTGACCCCTAAGTTTTGAAGATGGTGAAAGCGTGCCTTCGGGGGGTCAAAGGTCATTTCACCCTTGGCTCTCACCCTGGCCTGATTGTAGGTCTGCTGTGATTCCTGGGGTCTGTGAAGGATGTCAGGAGAAAAGACTGGCAGGTTCACATCTGCAAGTATAAGACGAAGACTATTTCAATAAGTTCACATCACAAACAGTGCACAGAGTTAGTCAAAATCAAAAAGTTATGTTCACCTGGACATTAAGGTAAAAGTATTAAAAGGATTTTCTATACAAAAAATCCTTCAGGGGCACATAAGGGGGATTCTATCTATCTATCTATCTATCTATCTATCTATCTATCTATCTATCTATCTAGTGTGTGTGTGTGTGTGTATATATATATGTGTGTGTGTGTGTGTGTGTGTGTGTGTCTGTGTGTGTGTGAGTGTGAGTGTGCGCGCGCATGTGTATGTGTGCGTGGTGCTAATTAAACAGCATTAGGAGCAACGATACGATTTTTCAGTCTGATGAAGTAGCATATTTCACTCATATCTATTGTCAGTTCCACTCAAAATTTAAACTCATTCACAATCAGAGAAACAACTCAGTTTTCGGAGACGTAAATTATCTATTTTTTTGATTATCATTGTGAAATTTCCGAGAACCGAGTGTGTTTTTGCGAACTACTTAAGCATTAGGGCGGTGCTTTTCCACGCTTTCTGTCGCTGATTCATAACTGTGGTGTTGTTGTCCTTCTTCTTTAATCGGTCCTTTTCCTCCTCATAAGCCTCCATGAGGTTTCTGCCCCTGATGCCGCTCTCGTTGTCATGGTGAATTGGTGAATCTGGTTAAAAAATAATAATAATTAACGTCTCCGAAAAATGAGTTGTTCCTCTGATTGTGAATGAGTTTAAATTTTGAGTGGAACTGACAACAGATATGAGTGAAATATGCTACTTCATCAGACTGTAAAATCGTATCTTTGCTCCTAATGCTGTTTAATTAGCGCCACACAAACATACACATTCGTGCGCACACTCACACTCACACACACACAGACACACACACACACACACGTTATATATATATATATATATATATATATATATATATATATATGTATATATAGATAGATAGATAGATAGATAGATAGATAGATAAAATGCCCCCCATGTGTCCCTGAAGTATTTTTTCCTTTTAATACTTTTACATTAATGTTCAGGTGAACATGACTTTTTGATTTTGATGAACTCTGTGCACTGTTTGTGATGTGAACTGATTTGAATAGTTTTTATCTTATACTTGCAGATGTCTGCCACGCTGACTGTCTCATCAAGTCCATGACTCCTGAGTCTTTCAGATCTCTGGAATCTATCAGAGCCTGTCACATATTGAGCCACACAACCTCTGTTAATAACCACTTTTTACAACATGGCTGTGTCATGTCTGTCACTCTATCCTGAGGTTGTGATGATGAAATTTTGCATTGACAGGAGAACTTTCTGGTGTGTTGCTGGAGAACAGGGGGTAAACCTGCCAGTCTTTTCTCCTGACATCCTTCACAGACCCCAGGAATCACAGCAGACCTACAATCAGGCCAGGACAAGGGCCAAGACTGAAATGACCTTTGACCCCACAAAGGCATGATTTCACCACCTTCAAAACTTAGGGGTCAGCCCTGTGAGGGCATATGACATCACTGTGACATCACTGTGACATCACTGTGGCCTGTGCTGTCCTACTCAATGTGGTCGACCTAAAGAAGGGGAGGACCCCCAGAGCACCATCACACATGGACTGAGACAATCCTGTCTCCTCCCTGATGACCACAGTGGTCGGCTGGTCAGGGACCAGTGCGTGTTCAGTTAATTTACTCACCAAGCATCTTTTGAATTTAGTCAGATATGTTGTGCAGAGGCAGAGACAGGTGCTGTTAATTTCAGTTAAATATGGCCTTCATCCCCAGAGGAAGTTATTTATTTTATCCAATTTAAATTGATTTGGCCTCTCATGATGTTTGTTGTTTACTGTGTGCAAGCAGGGAAGTTACAGCATTATTTATTTGTCTGTTCATTTGGTTGTGGATTTGTCCTGCATTTATTTCAATATGAAGACGTGGGTGTATTACATAGCGACATCTGAATGTGTAATAATCCTTATGTTCTGTATTATGCTTTAAATTTGTGCTTTCTGTCTTGTAGTGCCACTTTGTGAGTTCAGTTTTGAAAAGAGATGATGGTTTACCTACTGTGATTTATCCTGATTCAATAAAGAAACATCAAGTTTCACTTCACTGTGTATTTTTACTATTTTATTTATAAAGTGAATAAGTACATAAATTATTGATCATAAATGTTTAGATGATGACAGTGGGTCTAGTAGAATGTGAAAACATTGTGTAGTGGACATTGAAATAACTACTGGCTCAGATTTGTAGTGGCTACTGACTGAGATGAGGGATGAGATTAAATAGATCCTGGAACTTATCCTGGTCTGGAGCAGGCTAGCTCCTCAGGATAAATCTCCATGGTAACTTAGGTCATAACATATCCCACTTCCCACTATCCTAGTTTTGTGCAACCGGATCAAGGATAAGTTGAGCCAGGATAACCAAGATATCCCGGCTTAATCCCTTATCCTAGTTTTGTGCAACAGGCCCCAGAGCTCTGGAATTTGCTGACTCCTGCGTGTTTTAGGTGTCTGCCTTCTTCCTCTACCTCTTTCTGCCACTGTTTCATCCTGCCTGTAGAGGTTAACTTACACCTTAGACCCTACTGAGTGACATCATTTCAGCACTTTTCGAGTCATACCCATAAACTTGGAATTCGTATTCAGGGGTAGTCATAGAAACATGAGTTGTATTCACAGGCATTGGCACTTGCAGATTTCAAACTTACACTTGTATAAAAACAATCCTAACCCCAACCCAATTTCACAGACTCATGTATATAACAGAAGAATTTTGTGTAAAACAACTATTTTGACAGAGAAATTGTTAAAATTACAAATACAAATCATTAATTCTGCATACTGTAGTGTTTTGGTTTTACTGTCTCCCTTTGGAGTCTGTCTCTCTCCCCACAGAGATATGGGCGGGTCCTGCAACCTGGCTCTCCTGCACTCCCTCTCCTGCACTCCCTCTCCTGCACTCCCTCTCCTGCACTCCCTCTCCTGCACTCCCTCTCCTGCACTCCCTCTCCTGCACTCCCTCTCCTGCACTCCCTCTCCTGCACTGGTGCACACCTGCCTCTCATCAGCTCTGATCACTCCTGCACTTAACCACTGCTCCAAGTCTCCACCAGTGCCAGAGTATTCCAGACCCTCAGTGGTATGTGGCTAACACTGCTCGTGTTTTGGCTCTCAAGACATTCTTGTACCTTTTGAATGATTTCTTGACTAATCCTTGCTGTGTTCTCCTTTTGTTCCAGTGCCTCCACGAGCCTCCTGCACTCCCCGCCCAATCTCTGCCACTCTCTCTCCCTGGGACAGGATTCACCTGCTCTCACTTAACCACCTACCTCCAATAAATCCCCTTTAACTGATCTTTCGCCTCTGGTTCTGCTTTTGGGTTCTACTCAGCTTCTGCTTTACTAACCATAACACATACGTCTTTCTGACAGCTATCTTACTCCATAACTTCTCTGCCAGGTTATCACTCTTGCCATAAATTGATACATACAACAGCTCACCTTTGATAGCTCCATGTGTACTGATCTCCTCTACTTGATTCTGTTTCCTGATTTTTGCCACCTGGATTTATTACCTTTGCCTTTGCTGACTGCTTTCACATGT